>JAKUCM010004422.1:0-35037 GCA_023374145.1 Lepidium sativum | reverse complement strand
TTATAGATTGTTTAGAGGTAAAGAAAATGGTGGAAACTATTAAGGATTGACTAACCTTTCATCTATACATGGAAGACTTTCGAAGGCCTTTTTAGAGTTTGTTCCATATCTCTAATCCCCGGAGCGCTCAACCAAGAGCGAATTTTCTAGCCAGACGCATTAGAAGTTCTTCCAGGGATTTGGATTTTGTGAACAATAATATACCCTGCAATTAGTTGCTACACGTGTTTTGATTAGGTAATGTTGACAAAAAAACAAATTTTAACAAAATAATGTCCTAAAATTATAGACAAAACAAATAAATATGCCAAGAATATCATAGTCTCATGGCTAGATGTTCTGTCTTTAACATCAAGAGTTCAACTCTAGGGAATCGTATAGTCCCATATCAAGTTCTGTAGAGTTTTAGGCATGGATGGAACTAAAACGCAAATATATCAGTAGCCCAAAGTACATTTTCTGAAAAATCCCATTTTTAATCTTATACCTAGATGTAAGACTTATTAGTTAGGTTATCTAAACTATCCACATAAGAGAATAATTATTATCGCTTAATAATATATAAGGCCTAAACTTGTAAGGCTAACAATCAAATTATTAATTTATTAGTCTATTATATGGTGGTTAAATGTCCTAACTAATGACTCTGGGATTTGATCCCTCTCATTATAAGTGAAAAAGAGATTTAGGGAATGAACTTTGGGTTATGAATCAGATATTATCGATCCAATTGTTGACAAATAAAATAAAATTTGGCTTAAATATTTTTGGCTTAAAGTTTATAGTTTTTAGTTTATACTCAACATTTAAGTTTTATGTTTTTATTTTCAAAATATATAATTCTTTTAATAATTGTCTCTAGATTTTACGTATTCATTTTTCCCACTTTATGGACTCTTTTGATAATTCCATATATGTATCTAAAGAGAAATGCGTGGAGTTAAAACATCACTTTATTGATTTTTCGTGTCTCATTATTTCTTATTATTATAACATGTTTCCCACTCTTTGGAAACCTTTATTGCAATACTTCATTATCTTATGGGATATTAGTTGAAATTGACATCATACTTGGGCTGAAGATTTGGATTAAACAGTCCCCAAAACTTTTCAACCGGATCACCATTCTTCTGATTTTCATCGTACATAGCAAATATATAAGTCTCTATTGGCTTCCCTGGTTTCCTCGGAGATCCACTCTTTACAGTTTGTATCAAATTGTTCACATAAGTCCTTGCATTATCCACACTTGTTGCGAATCCTCCAGAGGTCGGCCAACCGCTTTCGGACACCACAATCTCAACAGACCCGCCTCCAGCTTTCTCTAATGATGCGTACATCGTGTCTAAGAGTGCGTGAAATAGGTTTCTGTAGCCGTTTGGTCCGTCATTGACTACATTGGACTGTGATCTGAAGAGAGCGTAGTCCAAACTGATTTGATTTGGGTTTCCCCTGTAGCTGAAGTAAGGGTAGATATTTACAAGCAGAGGAGATTGCTTGCTTACCAAGAAACCTATGATTGGTGTGATAAAGTTTCTAAATTCCGGTGTGAATGTCCCACTTGACGGTGGAAACCCGCTCATGCCTCTGGTGTCTATAGCGGTTGAGACCTTGATTCCAAGGCTTGAAACCGCTCTCTCGATGTTCTGCATCGCGGGGAGGACAAACCTTGCCTCCCCAGACGAGGGTTGTACCTCGTTTCCGACCGCGATGTAGCGGAATCTTACGTTTGCGTAGTTTCGGACGTTGTTGCGGACCCATGTGTCGGCTGCTGCTTGGCTGGAAGCGACATTCGCAAGATCAGAGTTTGGAACATCGAGTTCCAGCTCGATGTTGGAGCCACGGAGAGCGTTGAGAGCCTCTGGGTTAGGGTCATACAAGCGCATCCGCCTGATGTTCCTTTGTCGGTAAAGCGCCACTACATCGGACGCAGGTCGCAAGTTGTTTCCAAGTCTCCCGTAACACACTCCAATTTGACCAACTAATTCAGTTCCAAATGAATAATCGTTAGTAATCATAATAAAATTGACTCAAATTCTGAAAACTGAACTAAAGAGACTAATTAAATATGACATAATCAGTAGAATAAAAGATGAATTAAACCTGCCGTGTGGAAGAAGGAAGCTATTAGGAAGCTGAGAAGAAGCAGTGAGGCTACGGAACTCGATCCTTTAGATATCTTCATGAAATAACAACTGAAAGATAATGTTAAGATATTGATAATTGTTATGTGTATTAAATCTTAGTATTTTTGAGCTTAATTTATAGAGGAAATGTGGGATTTAAGTCAATGAAATGAACCTAAGTCATCGAGTCATGAGCATCACTAGTTCTGGAATGTAATACATTAAATCACCGTTCATAAATATCTCACTAAATTCATGCTTTGAAAAGTCTAAGAATGTGCATTTTCTATACACGTACTTTTCAAGAGGACCTAGCTAGCTAGACACTAAAATCTTAGTGTTAAAATGGGATGGTTCCTCCATTAACGCAAAATCAAGTAGACCATCTCAAAACCTAACAAATTCAATGATTATTACAATTTGATATCATATAGGTTGGATGGTGCATTTGATCAAATAGTTAAATATTTTTTTATGTATTAATATTCAAACTAACAATAAAAAAATTTATTTATTGAAGATTTAGCATAAATATCAAAATTTCTTTTGCTAAAAGCCGTATTAATCTCGATACAGAACTAGTTATTTATTATAGAATATAATAATTATGTGACTTTCCCCACACATGCGTGTGGAGATAAGTTCTTTTACAATTTATTTTATTTTGTTTTGCACATTGATACATTTTTTATTAATCTGTATCATATAAAAAGTTAAAGATACTATATGTAAGATATATTATATATATATATATATTTTTTAAGACATTAAAAGTAACATAAATTTAAAGAATATTTGTGGATAAAACAAAATACTATAAATAAACATAAGACATAAATTTCATAATTCTTATATATTAAAAGAGAAGTGAAATCTAAAATAAGACATATATGTAACTATATAAGATTTATGTCTTATATATAAGATATATGTATTCACTTTTCTTTTAATTTCATAACATAAGACATAAATTAATGATGTAGATTATCTTTAATATTTTATATGAGATTTACAAATAATTTATCCCCTAAGATATTAAAACATATTTGTAGTGAATGAGAAATTAATGATATATTGAAAATTAATTATGTTTTCTCTATATAGAAAAAGATATAATGTTCAAATAGGATTATAAATTATTTAGATTATGATAGTTATGAAAGATTTTAAAATTTAGTTTAGATTTGAAAAATAATCTAAATTTTAGTGTTAAAAGTAACTTCATAATACTAAAATTGAAGATAGTGTTGACATATAAGATTTTTTTTTTAAAATTATAACTTTTACACACAATTTTATACTAACATTTTTGGTCTATCAAAATCATCTTAACTAATTTGAATAATTTCCATAGTCTCATAATTTTCACTTTGATTTTGCAGTGATTTAAACTGAACTGGTTTCTTTGATGAAAATATAAATGATGAAAACAAATGAAGTAAGTGAATTTAATAGTCAACATGGCAAAAGAAATAAAAATAATAAAAACTGTACAAAATGTTTGTGATGAATGAGAATTTATAATGAATTTAGAACTAAATGTTTGTTTTATTTTGGAAAATTATATAATATTTAAATAGGAATATTATTTTATTAAAAATTATGATAAATATAAAATATATGTCATTGTTTTTATCATATTAAAATTTAAAATACAGTAAGACTTCTATAAATTACTAACGTCAAAACTACACTAAAACTATAAATTTTATTAATTTATAAAGAATATTTATTTATCAATACTAATGGAACAAAAAATTTAATTTTAAAACTATTAAACTGTATTATCTTATAGATGTTATTAATAAATAGAGTATTAATTTTAAGAAATTCTACTGTAGTATTAAATAAAAAAAATATTTTCATAATTAATTTTTGGATAATTTTAAAATTTAAAAGATAATTATATTTTCTTAAAATAATAAATTTAATTTGAAAATAAATTAAGTTACGAATTAATTTTGTGTAAAATTAAAGTTGTAATTATGGAAATATCTACATTATAAAAAATAAAAGTATATTTTAACAAACATATAATAATTTTACGTTTTATATTTTTTAAAACTATTATGTAATTATCTTTATATCAAAATAAATTAAACAAACTTATATTATATAATATTAATATAATATGTAAATTTGTAATTAATCACGTGTAAAATAAAAATAATTTCTCTAATAATATATCAGATGTGATGAAATATTCTATAGTTGATTCCCTAATATATAAAGTCATGATAACATTAAATACGACGAAGACTCTCCTTTTTGGAATCATGGTACAAGCCATCAATCACACGTCGGTAGTGGACTATTGAAATTGTATCCTTACGTCATCAAACCAACTAGCCAAACATGAATCATGGTTGGATGAGATGCTAATGTTTTGGATCAATTTCTAACCAAAACTTTTACTCTATAATCGTCAATACATACTCTATTCAAATTAAGGTGATACCATGGTAACTTTCAAATATTGATATCATGGTGTATTTCAAAACTTTCCATATCAACACTAATTACTAGTTATCGAATGATGTAATTATATATACTTTGAATGTCTTCTATTTTTCGATGTGGTCATGTGGATCCTAACATAGTTAGTTATTGATATGATCACATATCTTATCTTTGCCGTATATTTGAAGTCCACAAGGATTTTGATTTTAACTATGTGCAATTTGTTCATTTCCAAAACACGTGTCTCTCCAAGGTGTGTTCACTTCTAATGAAATATATTAATATTGAAATATAAAAATATCATTTATTTGGTTACTAAATGAGTAACTAAGCTCTCTCTCTCTCTCAAAACTTGACCGAAATTTTGATTGCTATATTCCAATTGATTTTACACCCGGTCCAAATACAAATTTATGCCTAAGGCAAAACCAAAATGTAAAGCCAATGAAATAAAAAATGTTAAAAAGTCAACAACCAATATTGTAGTACAAAGAGAATTCTGCAATTTTGATCTTTATATTTATTTTGCGCTTAAAGAAAAAGTCAGGGCCGGCTCTATTACTTTTAGCAACAACTATGATACTCATTTACAAATTGGATATTCCAGGTCAATTGTTTTTTACTAGTCCCGAATCAAAACTTTATGATAATCATTACAAGTACCATTTTCATGAACTTTTACAAAATTTAGGACCTATTTCATAAAACAAGTAATTGCCTAATTTACCAATATGTTAAATCTCAGACTACAAAATTGAGTTCGAAGAGAATATAAACATGATCGAAGAAGTACGTTTTTGTTGTTTTCCAATTCAAAATATGATATCCAAACACTAGTATCAAACATATTGGAAAAAATCAATTTTCTTCATATAATCGCAGGCGTCTAAAAATCGAGTCGTGATGATCCTAGAGAGACGAGCGTACTTCTTGCTGAGGTGCATCCAACATCAAATATATTTTTAAGACCTATACCTAATATAACATAATAAAAAATTATATATATATATACGTACACTTTTGGAAAATATCATGAATACCATTTGGGGAAAAATATATGTATACTTACCCCCACTTTATGGGCTCTTTTGACAATTCCATATGTATTTAAAAAGAAACGATGGAGTATAAACATATATATTCCCTATACTAAAAAATCAGCTCTACGTTTGGAAAAAGAAAAACAATTTTAAGGCTCGCCTCGCTATAAATCCATTGGCTCTATGGCTCGACAAGCAATGGATTTCAGTGAAGTTGAACCTTCTCCAACACATATGGAAATTGGAGAGTGTTCTAGGCATCGAACACGAATGGAAGATGATGAAGCTACTTCGGGGTAAAGGGGAAAGTTTCATTAATTCTGTACTCTCTATTATCTGTTTCGAGTCCCATCTTTGAATGTAGTTATTATGGTTTTGGTCATCGTACATAACATAGCCAAAATTATGATGGTGAAGTCTTCTGGTTATTGTGATTGATTTTGCCTATATGGTTAGTTGTAAATATGTCTTTTGGTCTAATGTATATAAGTAATGTGTATAAATCTAACATTTGAAGGCAAAAAGAAAAAGAAAAAAGAGCCAGCTTGTGCTTCATAGCGTGTAAACTCTTTTCTCTTTTAAAGCCTGAATTCTTTAATTAATATTTTTTTCTGTTTCGAAATAAATTAGGTTTTACCTTAATTTTTCTTTTCGTAATATATGATGTGATGTTTTAGATTTTCAATAATTTTTTTTCACTTATTTCCTTCATTTAACACGGTTACTTATTCACATTACTTATACCATTATCTACATGAATAAATTAGTGTAATATACAAGAGTTTTTGAAATTTAAAAAGTACCTTGGCCATATTTTTAAATTTAGAAAATGCCATAAAACTAATATGTAAAATGACCAAATTGTCCTTATGAAATGTTTTATCTTTAGTTGTTACCTGATAACATATAAGTTATCGGGTAACTAAAATATTATCTGCTAACATATGTAGTATACGCTAACATATTTAGTACCTGTTAACATAATTATAGACCAGATAACACATATATTACTCACTAACACATGTGGATGATATCAGAGTAACATAACCCTGGTAAAAAACTAATTATTCGTTGACGTAGTTAGTACTAGTTAATATATTTTTACGGGGTCATATATTTAGTACCCGCTAACATATTCAATATCATATTATCTACTAACATATTCAATATACGATAACATATTTTATACCAGGTACAATATATATTACCGGATAATTTATATTATCTGAGAAAAACGTTTGTGTTGTTATCCGGTAATAAATATATTAGCCAGTAAGAAATATATGAGGCACTAATAAATTTATTATCCAATAATATATTTATTACTCGACAATTTCTTAAGATTGTTACTGGCATTTCTTAAGACCTTCACCTTCAAAAACACCACCATTTCCACCATCTCGATCGCCGCAAAAGAATTTAACACTGGATCATGCTCAACCACCAGACCCTCATCTTTGGACAGAATCCCAAAAAGATTTTGATTAAGATCCACTCAGCAACAACAACAAGATCATACTCCTAGCCGTCGCAGCGGAGATGTGTTATTACAGTGGGGGCAACGAAAGTGATCAAGAGCCTCAATATTTGAGAGGCTATCCACCACCACCACCATCGATGATTATTCGTCTTCCTTTGGACAATGTAAGATTCAGTCAAAATCGAAAACAAAATGAAAATCAAAATTTCTCAACATTAAAATCAAAATCAAAATAGAAATTTTTTTTGCAGAAAAGATGAAGAAAAAATGAAGAAAGAAGAAGTGACATGGAAGAGATGAGAAGAAGATAGAGAATTTGGAAAGAAGAAAAAAGGTAAAATAGTCTTAAATATGAAAAAAGTAAAAGCTCTTTCTTCACTTAATTTCCTAATTTTTATGGGCATTTACCCAAATTACCCTAATTAGAACATATGTATAATTTAAGTAATTTCACAAGATTATCGTGCATTTATCACAACATGAAAAACATTCTTTCTTAGAGTCCAGTATAGTCTCGTAAGATATGATAATATTATTAAAAGTGCTATGTTTGCGCCCTTCATGATAAATTAGACACTTTAGATAGCATTTTTGGAGTTGTTATTGTATGTTATTATTCAATAGCGCTATTTCATATGTAATCGTTCATTTTATAATAATGTTTACTTTTTTTTGTTAAATAATGTTATATGCAGTGTTTTATGAGTAATAACATTTATATAAAATATAATTGTTTTGTAATATGTTTTAATACAAAATTCGAGTAAACAATTATATATACATGATTTTTATATTAATTACCTACTATGTTTAAAGTACAACAACAATAATCCGAAAACACCAATGATACAAAGTTCTACTACATAATAAAACACAAATACACAAATACTATAACTCAACTATTATACTGCATCAATTATTACTTTAACGTCATAGTTTGGTCTCCACACTCGTGCACCATCAATCTTTGAAACCTCTATTCAGACTGTAGCATTGTGACCTAAAGAGACTAAATGGACCTTGTCCGTAGGATCAGTTGAACATACATAACCTATTGCAACACTCTGCCCAACATTACCACAATCCAATAAAATGCACTTCTTTTTGCTGCCTTTGCTTGAACCAATACTATTAGTACCACTGTAGTAGTCCAAAATAAACACATTCATCAAATTAAACTAGTACTAGTAGTCGAGTCTAGTATTCCTCATCTAAATCTAAACATCTGACTAACTTATACATAACTTAAACACATTAAACCAACACATATTTAAACCAGTATCAATAACTTGATGTGATGTTTTGGGTGATTTAACATTGCAGATGCAGTCTGTAGGTGTATCCTATCAATAGGTCATGTGATGGTATCCTTAGTGCAATACCCATCAATGATACATTATGACTAGGTCTCCCTAAATAAGCATCAGAATTCTCAACCGCCTCGACCCTCACAGCTGCAACATTTGATCCCAGAGGAATGTTCTTGACCAAGTATTTAGGGTCAGTTCACAATAATATATCGTCATCAATCAATTCATTACCCAATTTCCAGTAATCAAAGATTTGAACTCTTCCCATTGACACGTTTGTAGCCTAATTAGTTATTCAAATACATATACATTATATTATTAATAGAATCCATATGAGTTAATAGAATTGAAATACATCAGTAAATTACCTCTAATCTTATAATGTTAGGAGGTTGTGTGTAGTTGTTTCATCGTCCAAGATAAATCTTTTTCGTAGGCCATGCAATTTTAACATATACAACTTCAGTGAGTGAGAAAATGGTCTGAGTAGGTCTCCATACATATGCTTCTTTGACTACAACAAACTTCACAAGGACAACAACCACATTAGATGCCTAGAGGAATGCGACCAATCTTATATGATGGTTCATTAGAGCAAAATCATCCATTCCAAAAAATAATATCGGTATTCAAACACCAATCTAGTATTCAGACTTAGGAATATCATTACTCTGAAACATAACCAAACTTGTCATTAACCAAACATCATTACTCTGATACAACATAAGAAAAAAACATGAGGTTTTAGAAGTTACCTTTTTGGCACTTAAGTTACTAACCAAAATTTTCAATTCTTCAAGCTTATTAATTAATTCTACTTGAGTAGCTTCAAGCTTCTGCACATGTGAGTCTCAAGCCTGCAAGAATGCTAACTTGGTAGAAGTAGCTCCTCTTCCTAACCCCCTAAGTCTTCCATGTCCGTCTTTTCCTAGTACCTGACTCTCGTCATCTTCTCTGATACTATTAATGGTCATGTGCTATATAGTATTCTAAATAGAATAAGGGTTCTCCCATCAATAGACAATCCTAGCATAAGGTTTCTCCCTTCTGCAACAAAGTCTAGGTTATTTTCATTTACTAGCATTGTTGATGTGCCACCTCAAATCCTTAGCTAACAACTTCGATCTAAACATCCTCCAAAAAATTTCTTTTATATGATAATACCTAAGGACATTTTTGTGAATCGCTTTCTTCTCTTTTCCCATCCTGATTTAGATTATCTTGGGCAGCTCACCAAATCCGCATACTACTTTTGGTACATAATATTATCATTTTTACAAACGTGAATGACCTCATATCCGAAACCAAATATGTTCAAAAATTCTTCAACTCATATCTACACTTAGGCAACAGACTGTCCCGAGGTAGCATGTCATGAATTAGTGTAAGCAGCTGATCAAAAGAGTTCTCTGACATCCCACACTTGACTTTAATTCGGTAAAGACCCATTATTACAGTCACATATATCAAGTACAATGGAGTTCTGCATCCGCTAGCTTCTTTCTAAACTCAGATTCCGATTCACTGTAACTATTTTCAGACTGATCTACATTCTGCTACTGAGATTGATTGCTTCCACTGGCCACAAATGATGTCCTAATCAACTCACAAGACTGTCTGAGTTGACTGATGGCAAACATTCCGACAATCAACACAAGGATAGAACATATATGCTAGATGACCTAAGTGTCTTACTGAATCAAGCACAAACTTAGTTGTCCCTTTCTCATACTCAAAGTTATTCCTATAAGTTTGTATAAAAGTAAAGTAATCAGTTAAGATGTTATATAATATAAAAAATGAAATCAATAGAGATGTATATTCACAATTAAGTTATTACCATGATAATCAGACCCAAGTTTTATCCCTTTAACAAGAGCTCAAAACAATTGTGCACAAAAGTAATGAGCAAAGACAAGGACATTAAGACACATCACCAAATTAGAATGATATTTTAACAAGAACCTAGTTTGAGTGAGATACCTGATAGATTTATTTCGTTGTTGATTGAATAAAACTACAAAACAAAAAACGAAAGCAGAGTAAGAAACAAAAGTATAAATCAGCTAAAATAGTTTCTTCTCTTTTTAATACCAGATTGAAGCCTTATACAAGTTTTAGTAAGATACCCAAGAGAGTCTCTTCTCTTTTTGATATCGAGTTTCTTCTCTTTTGCTTCAACTACACAATAAGATACAAAAGTATAAATCAGCTGAAAACACAAACACATCTAACAAAATATACACAAAAACCTTTAGGCTTTAAGGAAAACATACAAAAATTCTAAACCAATTCGACATAAACTAACCCTAAATTAGTACAAGTCAATATATATTCACGTATCTACCTACAGAAACCAAAAGAATATAAAAACTTGAAGATATTAGGTCACTTGCATCGCTTGGAATTGCTTCGACGGAGTTAACAGAGGAAGGTAGCTGAAAAATAACTTGGTTATTAGGTTGCAAGACTCGAACTCATTGAAGTGTTTGTGTTCAAAATCGAGAGTTATAGTAAGATGATTTTGAGTACGAACGTCTGAATTTTGAATCGAAAGAGTGATCTAGGGAAGAACAAAACTTTTAGGTTTATAGCGTTTAGGAAATTTTATTGGGAGCCAAACTTTACTAAGTGTCCGGCTCATTAGTCTTTTACGGCCTAACTGTTGGTTGCTGTTAATCGAATCTTGAAAGAAGAACAATAGACGAGATTGTGAAGTACAGAGTCGAAGTATTTACTTCTGGACTTTAACGAATTTTCCCTCTAATCCTTACACAACGCTCAAGAGGGACTTCGAGAAAGAATACACTCTGTGCTCGAAGAAGTGTGTAGCCTTGCTTCGAGATGAAGCCACAGAAGTTGTCTAAACCTCAGAAAGAGATCCAATAGGAGAGTTCTTGTGAGTTCTTGATGTGAACCAAGAAGATCACTTCTTGAAGGAAGAAGAGTTCCTCTCTGTTGATAATGAAGTCGAACTACAGTGTACTCTCGGATCTTTGATTACTCTTAATATATAGAGCAATCATGTTTCTCTTGGTTTAGTGGTTTAGAACTTTTAATTAAAGCAAACCGGTTTCAATGTGGTTTAGCGTTGGTTACAATTCTTTGGTTAATGAGTTAACCGACTTAAGAACTATAATACTCCAACATTCCCCCACATATAGTTCCTTAAGCTTTATCAAAAAGTATTGATACCATTGTAGGCTTGAATCAATTTAACTTCTATGGAATCGCTATCAAGTAAACCGTGTCTTAGTTCGACAGTTTATCATTCATAAAGTACGTCCGAGTGTCTCAACTCTAGACTTTATTTTGTAAAAGCTGATGTAATTTCGTAAGAGTGAAAACTTAGTCTTTCAACTCAAATGTCAGCTGAACTTGATAAGTATACTATAACAAGTTTCGTTACAAGCGAGTATACTAATCAATACACTAGTTAAGAACACAGCCATATCACATATACTTCTTTTGTTAGACCTTTTGAACCAGACGAGTTTCACTAGAGGATTCGTCGGGTAAGGTGTCCGAAGTCGATGCTAGTCTTTCCTTTAAACCCATTTCCCGAGCTGTGTCCAAGACAATCCGTCTACACAAGCCCTTGGTAAAGGGATCAGCTATATTTTTAGCTGATCGGACATATTCTAGTGACAGAATAACAACTTCAATTAAGCCCCTGATCACTTTGTGTCTTAGTCTTATGTGTCTCTTTTTCCCGTTGTAGAGCTTATTCATAGCGACTGCTAAAGCTGACTGGGAGTCACATCTCAAAGAGATAGAGGAACATAAAGTTCTGTGCATTGGAAGGTCAGCTAGGACACTTCTTAACCAATCTGCTTCTTGACTTGCCAATTCTAAGGCAATCAGTTCAGATTCCATTGTGGACCGAGCAGTATATGTCTGCCTTGCTGACTTCCATGAGATGGCTCCACCAGACAATGTGAACACATATCCACTCGTGGAATTAACCTCATCCTTGTCAGTCACCCAGTTGGCATCGCAAAACCCTTCTATCACGCAGGAAGACTCATGATAACATAGATTCCAGTTCATAGTACCTTTCAGGTATCTTAGTAGTCTATGCAAAGCCTTCCAATGATCACTGTTCGGACTATGTGTATACCTACTCAATCTGCTTACTGTGTAAGCAATGTCAGGTCTGGTGCAATTCATTAAGTACATTATACTACCTAGTACTTTGGCATATTCTTCTTGTCTAACACTGTCACCTCGGTTTTTACATAGGTGAAGAGAAGAATCATAGGGAGTTCTGGCTGGAGGTTCATTCCAGAAATTGAACTTCCTCAGTACCTTTTCAATATAGTGTGTCTGGTTTAGTGCATACCCCCTGTTGGTTTTGAAAATCTTAATTCCTAGGATAACATCAACCTCATTCATGTCTTTCATGAAGAACCTAGAGTTCAACATAGATTTAGTTTCCTGAACCAGCAGCAGTGAAGTTCCTAGGATCAAAATATCATCCACGTATAGGCAAATGATTACATACTCTGTCTTAGATCCTTTGCTAAAGACACACGTATCTCCAGAGTTCAATGTAAATTCATTTTCAATCATGGTAGCACTAAATTTCTCGAACCATTTCTTTGGAGCTTGCTTAAGTCCGTAAAGAGATTTTTTAAGTTTACATACCTTGTGTTCAAGTCCTTCTTCTCTAAATCCTTCAGGTTGTAAAATGTAGATTTCCTCTTCTAAGTCTCCATTCAAAAATGCTGTCTTTACGTCCATTTGATGGACGATTAGTTTTTGTGAAGAAGCCACTGCCATGAGTAATCTTATAGATGCAATCTTTGATACTGGAGAATAGGTGTCGAAATAATCTACTCCATGCTTTTGGTTGAAGCCTTGAACCACCAACCTTGCCTTGTATTTGTCTATAGTGTCGTCTGACCTTAGTTTTTTCTTTAGAATCCATTTGCTTTTCAAAGCCTTACAACCGCTTGGAAGGTCCACAAGGTCCCAAGTGTGATTGGACTTTATAGACTCCATTTCATCATTGATGGCCTCTTTCCAAAACATTACATCCAGAGTTTTCATGGCAGCAGTATAAGAAACAGGATCTTCTTCTATAAGAAATGTGTACACGAACTCTTCACTCAGCTCTTCATGTTCCACTAAAAAGCTTGTTATGAAATCATAACTGAAATCCTTAAGCTTTCTAACTCTATTACTCTCTCTTATAATGATGGGTACTGCTTCAGTAACCCTTTTTACAGGTGTGGAACCTGTGGATAAGCTCTTAACAGACTTCTTGAATGGAAATAGATCTTCAAAGAACACCACATCACGTGATTCCAGAACATGACCCAGTACCATGGTCTCGGGATTAAACGTGAGACATCTATAAGCAGAGCTATTTGAAGCATAACCTATCATAACAGCATCTACAGTCTTGGATCCTATGTTGGTTTTCTTGAAGTTTGGAAGGCCTACTTTGGTGAGACATCCCCAGACTCTCATGTAGCTCAGGTTCGGTTAAAACCCCTTCCACAGATCATAAGGAGTTGCAGATATGCCTTTATGTGGAACTCGGTTCAAAATGTAATTGGCAGTTAACACTGCTTCCCCCCACAACTTGTCACATAAGCGAGAGCTCAAAATCATAGCATTCATCATATTCTTCAGAGTCCGATTATTCCTCTCGGCTATCCCATTTTGCTGAGGGGTGTATGGAGCTGTGAACTCATGTATAATCCCCTCATTAACACAAAATGTTTTGAATATATCTGAGGTATATTCACCTCCTCTGTCGGATCTTATTCTCTTTATTTTCTTTTATAGTTGGTTTTCAACTTCAGTTTTATACTGTATAAAAGCATTGAAGGCTTCATCTTTTGTATTCAGTAAGAACACCTGACAGAACTTTGAGAAGTCGTCAATAAAGGTAATATAGTATCTCTTACCACCTCTACTTATTGTGTTTTTGAAGTCGGCAATATCTGTGTGAATTAAGTCTAACAAGCTAGTGCTTCTCATAATTGAATTTCTAAAAGGTTTTCTAGCGTGCTTAGCTTCCACACACACTTCACATTTACTAGAATGTTTACCGGGGTTTACTGAAATAAGTCCCAGTTGATTCAACCTAGCCATAAAATTAGAGTTCAAATGACCAAGTCTACCATGCCATTCAATAAAACTGCTGCACAAGTACACAAAATCTTCACTTTTATTGATGTTCAACGTTTCTAACACAAACAGATTGTTAATACAAAAAGCCTTTCCAACATATTCACTATTCTTTGTAAGCACCAATTTTCCAGCATCTATAGTCTGCTTAATCCCAGCCATCATCAACAGTGCACTAGATATAAGATTTCTACGCATGCTAGGGACTAACAGAACCTTAGTGAGAGTAAGAGTTTTACCCGAGGACAGTGATAGGTCTACCTCACCAATTCCAGATACCTTTAGAGCACTAGCATCTCCTAGAAATACATTTTCACAACCAGTAGACACCATGTTCCTGAATAGAGAACCCTGATTGCATATATGCCTAGTAGCCCCAGAGTCAATAATCCAATCCACCTTATCTTCTGTGGAATTAGCTTCAGAGACCACGGCTATGAGGTTCTTAGTTAGATGAGCTTTTCCAGACATCTTGTTTACCAAAGGCTTCTTGCAATCTTGTTTTTTGTGACCAAACTGATTGCAATTACAGCACTTAAGTTTCTTCTTGAATTCCACTGAATGATTTTGACTAATCTTCTTGTTGTTCTTGTCTGTCTTTTTCTTATACTTTTCCTTAGATGAAGAACTTTCGACTAGATTAGTGTCGGTGTTTCCAAAACCGAAATTAGCTGAGGTTCCTTGAAACTTCCTGTTAGCTTCCTCAATCATAATATCAGAGATCAAATCGTCTAGTGACATTTTCTTCTTCTCATGTTTAAGTCTAGATCTATAGTCGTTCCAAGATCGAGGTAGTTTATCAATCAGAACATGAGCAGCGAGAAAATTATCGATACTCATACCTTCAGCTTGGATCTTAGATACTATAGCTTCGTATTCGAGAAGTTGCTCCAGCACAGGAAGGTCATCTCTCATGAGAAAGGAGGTCCATCTGGAGGTAACATACTGTTTCTTGCCCTCATCTTCTACACCATATTTCTTCTTCAAGCTTTCCCAAATTTCTTTGGCAGAATCAATCCCACATATATATCAAACAGACTCTCGGAGAGATGTCGAAGCAAGTGACCTCTGCAGGTTCTATTGTGTTCGGCGAATGTCCCATCCCTCTTTCCTTTCATCGACAGTTTAACATCAGAATCTTTCGGTATTGAGGAATCTTTGAGATCATCTCTGGATTTCACATCACCAGTCAACTTAGAAGAATCGGAATCGGCCAGCAAAGAGTCTTTGCTACCGGAGAAATTTTCGACCTCAAATAAGAAATAGTCTATGCCAATCTCTTCGAAGAAGAAAAGTAATTCTTCTGACCATCTCCGATAATTCATTCCGGTGAGTGGTGGCAATCTTGATAAGTCCGGAATACAGCTGTTTCTCGCCATAGCTCATGACGTTCAAGGTCGAAGAATTGATACAAAATTCGTTAAAGATTGTTGGTTGCTGTTAATCGAATCTTGAAAGAAGAACAATAGACGAGATTGTGAAGTACAGAGTCGAAGTATTTACTTCTGGACTTTAACGAATTTTCCCTCTAATCCTTACACAACGCTCAAGAGGGACTTCGAGAAAGAATACACTCTGTGCTCGAAGAAGTGTGTAGCCTTGCTTCGAGATGAAGCCACAGAAGTTGTCTAAACCTCAGAAAGAGATCCAATAGGAGAGTTCTTGTGAGTTCTTGATGTGAACCAAGAAGATCACTTCTTGAAGGAAGAAGAGTTCCTCTCTGTTGATAATGAAGTCGAACTACAGTGTACTCTCGGATCTTCGATTACTCTTAATATATAGAGCAATCATGTTTCTCTTGGTTTAGTGGTTTAGAACTTTTAATTAAAGCAAATCGGTTTCAATGTGGTTTAGCGTTGGTTACAATTCTTTGGTTAATGAGTTAACCGACTTAAGAACTATAATACTCCAACACTAACACTTTTGATAATGTTTGTGTCTATAAATCCGTTATTTAAGATTACATATGAAATTAAAAAAATTTGAAGATACGCGTAGTTTGTAAATATGTGTATACAATAGCGTTTACGAAAAGACAACCACTATATTAAACTCAATAATACAACAACTATAACATAAATGCGAAAATTCCTATACTTTTGTGCTATAAATATCTGATATTCTTGTAGTGTACCTTTAACATCATATATTATGAGATAAATTGAGTAATTCTGATTAAAAACAAAAAAATTTAAATGCTCACTCTATTAATTTTTTTTTGTCTCATTATTTTTTAGTAGTTATTATCAGAACATGTTCCCACTCTTTTGAAACCTTTATTACAATATAATCCCTCAAATTCCGTATAACGTAACACATATTGCTATTCTTCATTGTCTTATGTTATATTAGTTGAAATTGA
This sequence comes from Lepidium sativum, assembly GCA_023374145.1. Taxonomy (NCBI): domain Eukaryota; kingdom Viridiplantae; phylum Streptophyta; class Magnoliopsida; order Brassicales; family Brassicaceae; genus Lepidium; species Lepidium sativum. Next base: position 18,118 of record JAKUCM010004422.1, on the reverse strand, counting down.
CATTATACTTGGGCTGAAGATTTGGATTAAACAATCGCCAAAACTACACTTCTTCTGATTCTCATCGCAGAGAGCAAATATACAAGTCTCAATAGGCCTCCCTGGCCTCCTCGGAGATCCATTCTTTACAGCTTGTATTAAATTATTCGTATAAGTCCTTGCATTATCCACATTTGTCGCAAATCTTCCAGCGGTCAGCCAACCGCTCTCCGACACTATGATCTCCACCGACCCACCTCCAGTTCTCTCTAATGCTGATGTCATGGTAGAAATTCACAAGCAGAGGAAATTGCTTGGTCACTAAGAAACTTATGATTGGTGCGATAAAATTTCAAAATTCCGGTGTGAACGTCCCTTTAGATGGCGGAAACGCTCTCATGCTTCCGGTGTTTATAGCGGTCGAGACCTTGATCCCGAAGCTTGAAACCGCTCTCTCAATGTTCTGCATCACGGGGAGGACGAACCTTGCGGCTGGGTCTGAGGGTTGTACCTCGTTCCCGACCGCAATGTACCGGAATCTTACATTTGCGTAGTTGCGGACGTTATTGCGGACCCACGTGTCGGCTCCTGCTTGGCTGGAGGCGACACTTTGGAGATCAGACTTTGGAACATCGAGGAGCCGCGGAGAGCATTGAGAGCGTTCGGGTTAGGATCGTACAGCCGCATCCGTCTGATGGTTCGTTGTCGGTAAAACGCCACTATATCGGACGCAGGTCGCAAATTGTTCCCAAGTCTCCCGTAACACACTCCTATTTGACCAACTATTTCGGTTCCAAATGAATTATCGTTAGGAATAATAACAAAATTTACTGAAATTCTGAAAACTGAATTAAAGAGACTTATTGATATAACATAATCAATATTAAAGATGAATTAAACCTGCCGTGTGGAGGAACGAAGCTATTAAGAAGCTGAGAAGAAGAAATACACTCGATCCATCAAACATCTTCATGAGATAACAAGTAAAAGATGATGTAAAGATATTGATTTTTGTTATGTATCTAAAATTTTAGCATTTTTGCTGGTAATTTATAGTAAGTCAATAAATTGGAAAATAAGTCATCACGTCACATCATCACTATTTCCGGAATGATATACATTAAATCATCGTTCATGAATATCTCACAAAACCTATGCTTTGAAAAGTCAAAGAATGTGCATTTTCTATACACGTAGTTTTCATAAGGACATAACTAAAGGCTTAATGGTTTACTCGAAAGCGGAGGGTTTCAAAATACACGAATTATACACCAACCATCAAAAAATTAAAGTAAAGTGTGGCTTTTGATTGATAACTGCGGTTTTTATGGTACGGTACGATACAAGTGCATTTTAAAAGTGCAGTGCGGTATGATAGCAATTCTGATAAAAAGAAAACAGTACAAACAATCATAAATCTTAAGTGCGGATTTCAGTTCAATGAGAAAACAATAAAAGTGGATTTACTTTTTTATTTTTTAAATCCCCCCGCCCGCAATAAATAATCACACCCATTAGTAATATTTTCACTACAAGTATGAACCGCCTTCCTATTTCCATAACTACTTCCCTGCTTTTTTCAGAAAAAACGCCACAATACAAAACTATTTTATTTAAATAATATTGACTTTAATAAACAGAATGTTACAAAATGGATTTAAGTTCATATAAAATCGAAATAGGCACATTTGCTTGCTATTGTTTGATATTTTATCTGAATTGGGCAAGAAAACCAACATGCACGCAAAAGAACTACTCAGAACAAGTATCTACATATTTATTCTACTTGTTATATTTAAAATTTAATTATGTGAAAACCACTTTGTTTTTACAAAAATTTGAAAAAAATATTTTTCAAATAATAATTTATAAATTTAGACATTTTAATATTTTTGAAATAGTGTTAAATCTGCTTCTCTTTCACAAAAATCATTGTCATCTTTTAGTTGAATTTCTTCAGATTCAATATTTTTTATAAACGAGTTCCTAAACTTATTGAATCTGAAGAAATTCAACTAAAAGATGACAATGATTTTATATGCTACACGCAGTAGGCCAGCTCGAACATTATCTCGGATGAAATGATAGTCTAAGACCAAGTGCTCATGCGTGAGTGGAATATCAGGTTGGCAGAGACGTGTGTTGCGCCTACATTGTTACAGTAAACTATTTGTGTAACTGGAAGTGTAACACCTAGTTATGTTAGGAGAAAGCACATCCACCTGAGTTCGACTGCAGTGTTGGCTACTGATCTATACTCAGCTTCCGTGCAAGATCGAGCGACACCACTCTGTTTCTTTGATGACCACACAATAGGATTTCCTCCGAGGTACACAATGTACGCGTTAGTAGAGACGAAGTCATCCAAGTCTCCAGCCCAGTATGCGTCGGAGTAGGCATGTAAGGTGAATGGTGTGCGAGCATGAAGGAAAATACTGTACAAAGATTTCCCTGTTAAGTAGCAGAGTATGCGTTTTACTGCTTGCCTATGAAGATATGTCGGTTTTGAAGATGCGAGAAGCTGAGGATCAGAAGATCAGGAGATCAAAGATGCTGCAGCTAAGCAACAGAAGGTCAGGAGAGATCAAATGACATCAATCACATGCTTGACACATGAGACGAAGAAATGAAGATTCCTGTAGAAGATACTCGAAGGTATTTATTCAAAAAGATCTTCGAGAATCAAAGAATTCCGACTATCAAGAAATTAGTAAGAAATCTTCGAGAATCAAGGAGCTGACAAGAAGATCTCCATGATTCAAGTAATTAATGGGAAGTCGTCTATAAGAGCTTTGGAAGAAAGCAGGTTAGGGTTAACACTCGGGAAAATGAAAATGGTTTGTGAAAAAGAGTGTTGATACACGTAGGTTAGATCAGACTTTGGTGTCATTCACAAGGAGTGAATTTTTGTAAGAAAAATTTGTCTTTAATAAAGTCTGTTTGTTAAGCGTGACATCAAGTGTGTGCAAGAGGGCGGATTTATCATCTTCAGTTGGTATCAGAGCGGTTCACCGCATATTCTGTAAAACTCTTTACAAGTGTAGGTCTTGGGAAAGATGGATAATCCGCATTTGGTGGCAGTGACGAAACCTCTGAAGTTAGATTTAGATAAGTATGGCTATTGGAAGGTGCAGATGATGCAAGTCATCAAAGGAATTGATACCGATGCATGGTCGGCTGTTGAGGATGGATGGCAAGATAACAATGGAGAACTGAAACCGAAGAGACAATGATCGATTGAAGAAAAGGTTGAGGCCAAGTGGAACTCTCGAGCTCAGTCAGCCATTTTCAATGGCTTACATTTGAATCAGTTTAGATGGGTTCAAGGGTGCACAACGGCCAAAGAAGCATGGGATATCTTAAAAGTGTCATATAAAGGGACTAGCAGTGTCAAAAATACTCGTATTGAGATTTTAGCCTCTCAATTTGAGACGCTGACGATGGGAGAGGATGAAGGAATTGAGGAATTCAGCAGCAAGCTGTCATCTATGGCACATGAAGCTCTTGTTTTAGGAAAGACCTATAAGGAAAATAAGCTTGTTAAAAAGTTTTTGAGATGTCTTCCTCAGAAATTTCATGGACACAGATCTGCATTGGAGGTAACAAATAATATCAATACTTTAAAGTATGATGAAGTTGTGGGAATGATGCAGGCTTATGAGCTTCAGATGTGTAAGAAGGATCAAGCAATAAAGGGAAAGAGTATAGCCCTTGTGTCTGAAGAAGAGCCGAAAGTTAGAGAATCTATAGAAGACTTTGAAAAGAAAGTTGGTTTAATAGTAAGGAAATTCATGCGAAGGGCTGAAAGGGGACAGAGGAAAGAATTTCAAACATCAGCTCGAACCTCAACAGACAGAGATAACAACAGATCAGACAAACAATGTCTAGAATGTCAAGGCTACGGTCATTTCAAAGCAACGTGCCCTACAACTAAGAAGAAAATGTCAGTTCAGTGCTATGAGTGTAAGGGATATAATCACACAAGACCTGAATGTACCTAAAAAAAAGTGGAAAGTTAGCAATAACATCTTAGAGTGATAGTGAGAGTGATGATGATGAGACAAATATCTTGAACAACTTTATTGCTGAACTAGGAATCGCTAAAGTCACATCTGATGAAGATGAGGGAAATGATCAAGATTATGATAATGAGGATAATGCTGAGCGTAAGTCGGCATATGGAAATGGAGAGTGAGAAGATGTTGAGCTGGTGAATATGTCTCAAGAAGATCAGATGTGTATCCTGGTAACATCTCTGGTGGAAACACGAGAAGAAAACAAACATCTCAAAGAAGAAAAACACAAAGTCAGTACTCTTCTTCATCAAACTCAGCAGGAGCTACTGGATGTTCGGGCACTGAATTTGGGCCTTGAGCGTAGATTGGCAGAACAGTTAAAGCAGATCAAGATGATGTCCAAAGGAACAATAGAGCTGGACTATCTGCTTACAGTTGGCCGAACAAAGAGACGAAGTCGTGGGTTGGGCTATGTTGGTGGGTCTTCTTCAGAAATGAGGTTTGTCAAATGTTCGTCTATTCAGCAAGAAGACCAACAAAATTCGTGTGAGAAACACAATCCTGATAAAAAGGCGATCAAACATCATAAACAAGAACATGATGGTAAACGAGGATACTCTCATAAGTCACAGTACTTGGGCCTAGGGTGGCGCAAGTAGACAGGGTGCTGGTACTGCAGAAGACTTGGTCACATGAAATACCAGTGTTATTTTTTTCATGCCAAGGTCCAACATCTCTATCGACAACAAAAGGTGGTTGTTAATAAAAACAATAGGAATCACATCTGGATCAGAAAAATGGATCTATATTGTTACGTTGCATTCACAACTGGGCGAAACAAGTCACACATGGGAAACAGTGATTGGTACTTCGATAGTGGTTGTTCATGACATATGGCTGGAAAACAGAAATGTCTCCAAGGACTTGAAGAAACTTGAAGAAATTGCAGGTGGCAAGGTTACCTTCGGAGATGGTACTAAAGGCAAAATTCAAGGAAAAGGAAGTAACAGTGGTAATTCTGAACCTAAACTTCAAGATGTGTATTTGGTTGATGGGTTAAAAGCAAATATGATCAGTATAAGTCAGTTGTGTGACACAGGTCTTCAAGTCTTGTTCACGAAGACGAATTGTCGTACTTTTGACAGAAATAGAAACGTTCAACTTGAGGGTGCTAGATCGGGAAATGACTGCTACATGTGGGTTCCTGGAACTAAATGTCTATCAGCCAATAGTGATAGTGAGGTTCAGATGTGGCATCAACGACTGGGTCACATGAACTTTTGAACTATGACCAAGCAGGCTAATCAGGAAATTGTTCGAGGAATGCCAAAAATTGAAGGAGATCAATTCTTTGTATGTGGACCCTGTAATATGGGAAAACAAGTCAAGACCCAGCACAAGTCTGTTCCTGAGGTAAGATCCAAAGTTCTGCTGGAATTAGTACACATGGATCTGGTTGGACCCATCCAAGTAGAAAGCTTAGCTGGGAAACGATACATTCTAGTCATGGTTGATGACTACAGTCGCTTCACTTGGGTACGGTTTCTTCGTGACAAGAGTGAAACATTTGAGAGTTTCAAAATCTTGGCATTGCAACTTAAGACTGAGAATAAGGGTATTCAATCAATTCGTAGTGATCATGGGAGGGGGGGGGGGGGATTTGCAAATGAGTTGTTTAAATGGTTCTGACACAGAACATGGGATTCCTCATCAATTCTCAGCCCCCAAGACCCCTCAACAGAACGGTGTAGTCAAAAGAGAGAACAGAACATTACAGGAAATGGCTAGAGCAATGTTGTGTGGAAGTAAACCTCCTAAACAGTTCTGGGCTGAAGCAATCAACACAGAATGCTACATAATCAATCGTGTGTACATACACAAAGGCACTCCCAAGACGTCCTACGAGTTGTGGAAAGGCAAAACATCAACTGTGCATTACTTTTATATCTTTGGCTGTGCTTGTTATATCTTAAATGATAAGGATCATTTGGGAAAGTTTGACTCACGAAGTGATGAAGGGATGTTTCTAGGTTATTCTGGCTCTAGTGCAGCGTATCGAGTCTACAACCAGAGCTCCTTAACAGATCAAGAGACAGTAAAGGTAGTCTTCGATGATGCCTCTACAATGAGACTGATGGTTGAACAATTAAATATGCATAATGATGCACAAGCCTCATGAGGATCTCAAGTGTATGACCCTGTCCAATTGCCTGTGTCGTCACCTCAAGTTCATCAGAATCACTCATCTTCAGATGTAATAGGCGCGATTCAGGGGGAGAGAGTTACTAGAGGACGACAAATTAATTTCAAGGAACAGGCGGGTAACACAGTGATATTAGCATATATGATAGAGAAAAGTGAGAACATTGAGCAGGTGTGCTTTGTCTCCAACATTGAACCAAAAACATACAAGGAGGCTTTACTGGATGAGTTATGGATTGCATCTATGCAAGAAGAACTTGAAAATTTCAATAGACTGAATGTTTGGGAAGCGGTGTCACATCCAAAGAAGTCAATATTGTTGGAACCAAGTGGATATTCAAGAACAAGATTGACAAGGAAGGAAAGGTCGTCAGAAACAAGTCACGGCTGGTTGCTCAAAGATATTCTCAAGTTGAAGGTGTTGACTTTGATGAGACCTTTGCCACTTTAGCTCGATTAGAGTCCATCCGACTTCTGTTTGGTATGGCATGTAATACAAAATTCAAGTTGTATCAAATGGACGTCAAGAGTGCCTTTCTTAATGGTTATCTAGAAGAAGAAGTGTACGTTGAGCAGCCCAAAGGATTCGAAGATCCACATCATCCTGATTATGTGTACAAGCTGAACAAAGCATTGTATGGCTTAAAGCAAGCACCAAGAGCATGGTACGAGCAATTGGCAAGATTCCTGATTGAAAATTGGTATGAGAGGGGAAGTGTAGATAAAACATTGTTTACTCTAAACAACCAGGAGGGCTTCATCGTTGTTTATATTTACATGGATGATATCATCTTCAGATCAACAAGTCAGGTGATGGTGAAGAAGTTTATTGATGTCCTGACTAGAGAATTCGAGATGAGCATGAATGGAAAACTTATGTACTTCCTCGATCTTCAAGTAAAACAGACTGAGGGTGGAACCTTTGTGAATTAAAGCACTTACGCCAAGAATCTGATACAAAATTTTGGGATGCAAACCAGCAAGACTGCAAAAGTTCCAATGGGAATTAGCGAGAAACTATCTAGAGACGATAATGGTAAACCTGTAGATGCAACAGCTTACAGGAGCTTGATTGGCGGGTTGTTATACCTAACTGCGAGCAGACCTGATATTAGTTTTTCAGTGGGAGTATGTGCTCGATATCAAGCTAATCCTAAGGAAAGTCACTTACAAGCGGCTAAGCGAGTTTTGAAGTATGCGATTTGAACTCAGAATCTAAGAATTTTATACACCTTTGACACTACATGTGAGTTGACGGGTTACTGTGACGCTGATTGGGCTGGGTCTTTTGATGATCGAAAAAGTACCAGTGGTGGTTGCTTCTTCATGGGAATAATCTGATTACTTGGTTGAGCAAGAAACAGAACTGTGTGTCACTATCAACGGCTGAAGCAGAATACATCGCAATGGGCAGCTGCTGTACACAACTGCTGTGGATGAAACAAATGTCTGCTGATTACGGTATTAAGTCTGACTCTTTACTTATGTTTTGTGATAATCAAAGTGCTATATGTATTGCTAAGAATCCTATTCAACATTCACGGACAAAACATACAGATACTAGGCATCATTTTATACGAGAACTTGTAGAGGAGAAACTATTAATAATCAATCATGTGAACACGAAAAATCAACTGGTTGATCTATTCACAAAACCACTTGCTTTTAATCGCTTTGTTGAATTAAGAAATGCTATTGGGATATGTGAACAATAACGTGTCGTTCGAGGTTAGAAAATGATTTAAAGCAGGAACCTGGTTCTGAAGGAGTGCAACGTGCATCTGAACAAAAGAAGAGGACATATGGTGTGACTGATTAAAGTAGAAAACAGCTGCTTGTCATGACATCATAGAAGTGGTACCTTAAGCTGTAATTTAAGACAATGATGAGGGAGGTCAAAGAGCTGAGTAGAGCAGATATGCAAGAGTTGAGAAGTCAAGTGATACTCAGCATATGAAAGATGTCATGGTACATATATATAAAACAAAAAAAAGGGAAAGAAAAAATTCGAAAAAATTAAGAGTCTCTCCAAAGGAAATTCCAGCTGCCTAAATCAAAGGATAAATGTGCAGACTACGGGTACATCTATAATGATAAAGGCATGACAATGTGAAAGACTAGCTACTGTGTCTCATACCTCGCTATGCGAATAGAATGTCAAGGTGCACGCTGTATTTCACAGAGATATGATTGTTGTGAACGGTCAGTAAAACAACTACTCGATAAGTTTAAGGTGGATATTTGATGAAAAGTGTTTTGTTAAGGTAATGTTCACAAGATTGATTGTTAATCTGGTTTACTCACAAGGCAGTATTTCTTTCAGAGTTTTAATTATTTGATTGTGAGTCTTATTGAGTTGACTAACATGCCACTAATGAGCCAATTTTTAACAAATTAGGCAAGAATATGTGTATTGGGCCTTTGCAGGTCTAGTGAGTTAGGTCACACAAATCGAGAGGCATGCTAAGAACCGGTGCCAAATCAATAAGTTAGGTCACGCGAAAAGGCATTATTGCGTGTGAATTGGGAAGGTCCTGTCGTTCGTCTTCAAGAAACGTGATATCTTTACAGGATAAATATCTCTCTCGAAAAATAATGGAATTCTCAAAAATGGAGTGCAAGGGGTACAGTCTCGAGACCATTACCAAATATTTTTCAAACACAGAGCGTCGTCTGGTCGTCTATCGACCACTGGTGATTCGACCAACTGCAGACTCTCTCAAGCCTCAAATCGAGGAATCAAAACCAGTCACGAACAAGAAAAGGTCGCAGCATTCCCCACTGAGACCATTGGAGTGGGACAATCTCATGGGAAACCTTGATGATATGGCTCCAGCTCAACACACATAATCCAAGGTAGAAATCACAGGCTTAACGACAACCCTAAAATCCGGTCAGTGCAAAAGACGGAACACTTCAACAGTCACTCCTTGCCCTCGGAAGACTCAGCGCGTGATAAAAACAGAGAAAAATGCAGATTCACCTAAGGACTCATCCGTCTTGCCGACATCCCAAGCGTCTCTCAGGTATAAGCTTTTTCCTGCTGCTGATGATAGGTTCATTCTAGAACATGCCTATGAATTTGAGGAAAATGAACTTATGCTAGAGCAAATTGTGAGAAATGCTGGGTTAATGGAGTCTGTTGATAGAGTAGCAGAATTTGATTCTGAAACCCTCTGGAAATTCTGGGCAAATATGCCTTGAGAATCAAAACAGTGATTGCTGGAATGTACCACTTCGAGGCTTCAACTACACCCTCTCAGCATCAAGTATCAACGCTGTGTTTGGATCACCGGATGTTACAGTCCGATCAGATCCATTTAAACTGGATGGCGTTCTGGAAGCTGATATGGCATCAATGGTCACAGGGGGTCAATTCAAAAAGATGTCACAGGTGCGGAAGAGTAACTTACTTCCAATGTACAATCAATTGTACAAAATCTATAGCACGAATTGGTTCCCTACAACCAATGATGGGTACGTGAGTGCAGCTAGAATTGCAAATTCCGTATAAGTTGGTGCAGAACATTCCGTTCAACCTTGGCATGATTATGTTCCATCATGTTCGGAACATTGCAGCATCCACCAAGGGAACCAAATCCAAGTTCTTCCTCCCATTGCCATCTATGCTCACTCGGCTGATTGAGAGTCAACACCCTTTCTCACCCAAGGTTCAGTCTGCCTTTGCGAATGTTGCTCCTAGCTCACAATCAAGGAAGCACAAGTACAAGATGTCTGCATCATCCTCCCACTCACAGAAGATGCTTCTAAAAACGGTGTTAGCTCTGAGCATGGAGGTCGTTGAATTGTGCAAGGAAGCATTAGCCAAAAGTATGCCATTCTCATCTACAAACTTAAGTGATCATATTCTGTTGTGTTTTAACGTGATGTGCTGCTAAGCAGGGTGAGAAAACGATGATGATGAGGAGTGGAACGATTAAGGGGGAGCATTGTAGTGCTTGTGCTACAATATTTTTTTTTGCCATCTGGGCATTTATTTTCTAACTTTGAGACTACTTCATTAGTTGTAATGGATTGAGGTGTTCTGGTTTGATCAAGACTTTATATGATATTAGTTCAAGGATTAACATAACACTAACATCTAATAAGGTATCTGAAAGTGTTATTTTGGTGTAAATTTGTGGTCATCACAACAACAGGTACTTAGGCATCACATCAAGTCAAAAAGGGGGATATTGAAGATGCGAGAAGCTAAGGATTAGAAGATCAGGGGATTGAAGATGCTGCAACTAAGCAACAGAAGGTCAGGAGAGATCAAATGACATCAATCACGTGCTTGACACGTGAGACGAAGAAATGAAGATTCGTGTAGAAGATTCTCGAAGACATTTATTCAAAAAGATTTTCGAGAATCAAAGAATTCTGAGTATCAAGGAATTAGTAAGAAATCTTAGAGAATCAAGGAGCTGACAAGAAGATCTCTATGATTCAAAGAATTAATGGGAAGTCGTCTATAAGAGGTTTGAAAGAAAGCAGGTTAGGGTTAACACTCGGAAAAATGAAAATGGTTTGTGAAAAAGAGTGTTGATACACGTAGGTTAGATCAGACTTTGGTGTCATACACAAGGAGTGAATTTTTGTAAGAAAAATTTGTCTTTAATAAAGTCTATTTGTTAAGCGTAACATCAAGTCTGAGCAAGATGGCGGATTTAACATCTTCAGGTTTGTGCATAAACTGAGACAACCGATTCACTGCAAATGTGATGTCCGGTCTTGTGAAAAACAAGTACTGAAGGCTCCCAAGCACAACTCTATACTCTGTTGCATTCTCAAGTTTTGTACCCGAGTGAATGGAGACCTTTGGCGTCAGAGCCATTGGCGTAGACACCAGTCTGCTGTGTCCATCTTTGTTTTCAATAGCAGATATTGTATGTATTTTCTTTGCATTAGATTCATACCGCCTATGTACGCTTGATCTCAATGCCGATAAAATAGTGAGCTTCACTTAAGTCTTTGAGCGAGAATCTGTTGGCAAGAGTGGTGATGAGTTGATTGATTAACTGTGAATTGCTACCTGTGATTAACATGTCATCAACATACTCTGCAACACTGTTGGTGAGGCCAAGTTGGAGATGATATGACCGTAATTCATGATACCACGCTCGTGGCGCTTGCTTCAATCCGTATAGGGCTTTGCGTAATCTGCACACGTGGTGTGGAAATTTGGGATCAACGAATCTTAGTGGCTGAAGGTGGATTTAGGATTGTGGCCGCAGGTGGAGTTGGGGTTATAGTAAGGCCCAAATCTGGTGGAGACTCTGGCACGTGCGCTTGCAGATTTGGTAAAGTAAAAGATGTTGTCGAAGATGTTGGTGAGTCAACCATGAGCGAAATTAATGGAGGCAGGTGAAGTTCTGAGCACGGCGGTGGAGTAGGATGAGCTGGGACGAGTGGCGCTATTGGGATGGTGGTGATAAGATTGGATCTGGGTCAACTTTACTGATTTGTGGTTGAGTTTTGGTGAATGTAACAAAGGGAAAGACATCTTCGACGAACTGGATGTGTCGGGATGTATATATCCAATTTGTTCTTCGATCCAAGCAGAGGTAAGCACTCTGTGACCGAGAGTCACCAATGAAGACACATGGAGCTGATATCACATCTAGTTTGTGTGACACATGTAGCTTCATGTAATTGGTTGTTGTTCCTAAAAGCTTGGTGAAAGGTGATGTATCTCCAATTACTGGCGAAATCAGTCTGTTAATGAGGTACGTAGCTGTAATGAAAGCATAGCTCCAATACTCATTTGGCATTAAGGTCGTGGTGAGAAGATAGAGACCGGTTTCCACTATGTGCCGGTGCTTGCGCTCAGAAAGTTCATTATTCTCCGATGTGTGAGGTGGAGTAGTGAGATGAATGATTCCATGAGAAGATAATAATTGTCTCAAGGCAATGAACTCACCTCCATGTCGGAATATAATGTACCAATCACTGTCTTGAACTTGTTTTCCACTAGTGCTGTGAACGTGATAAATGTGTCACGAACTTGAGATTTCTACTTCAGAGGGTACAACCAAGTGTACCTGCTATAATGGTCCACAATAACAAGATAATACTTGTGCTCATCAACAGATTTAACTCGAGATGTCCAGACGTCAATGTAAAGATATTCAAGTGGCTATTGTGAGGTAATGGTGTTTGTATGAAAAGCTAATTTATTGGATTTATTGATAAAGCATTTAATACAGGCAAATTTCTGTAAAGATTTTGAAAGAGGTAAAAATTAACGGAATATAAGCTTCAGTAAAACTGGCATTATTGGATGACCAAGCCTTAGATGCCATGAAACGAGATCAACTTTAGGAGTAGGTGTAGCAAACTGGAATGTGAGAAAAATAGCCACTTGTAGAGCTCATTCCATGTCCTGCCTTCTAGCAATTGGATGCCCGTGCTGAGTTTCTTCACCTGAAAGGAGGAGGAACAAATTTAACCGACATGCCATTAGTGTACATATTCGGTAAATAAATATCAAACTTTTCTGGATTTCAGGAACACATAAGATCTCATTTAAAGAAAGAGTACGGGAGGTAGTAGGTATGAGTGTGGAACCAATATGTGATATCTGTAAAAATGATGTGCCATCAGCAATGGAGATTTCCTCTCTTCACTGTAAAGCTAATGTAATGCCAAGTTGTTCATGTCTGATGTGATGTTGTGAGTAGCACCACTATCAAATATCCATCGGTTGGCATTGTAGGTAGGAACTATTAGTTTTGGTAATAAAAACAAGAGTTTTTCGCTGCGCAAGCATGAAGAAATACGAGAGTTTGAGAGAAATAAAGAATAGAGAATAGAGAAAAATCATTTTCTCATTAGTCTTCTGTGAAATGAATACAATGAGTTTAAGTAGAGAAGACATGGATAATAAATCTAGACACAATTATAAGAAAATTTCCTAAAAAGGAATAATAACAGTTTGTGACCACTCTCGTTTTGGGACCGCTAGCAGTTGAGACCACTTATGGATAAGGCCCCAACGGACACAAAGAGATAAGATCAAATCATCAAGTCACTAATGCTCTCAGGAACCTCTTAAAAGGCTAAATAATCTCTTGGCCTCTTCTCTTCTTTTATTCACACTTGGCCATATGTGATACTAAATGAACCAAGGTAAATCATTAACTTGACTAATACTCCTCAAGTTAATCCGCAAGGAACGAATGCTTAGCTTAGAAAATCGAATTCCACACCTTATTAAAAACCTCAATAAAGAAAACCACGTGGGAGAAAACTTTACAGAAGAAAAAAGAGTATTATGCAAACCGCGGGTTAGATGACATGAAGACCAGGGCGATCCAAGCTCACAAGTCCAAGCTTGCTACATATGTGGTTGCAACCATTGGTATTTACGGTCTTGGTGAAGATGTCCGCTAACTGATACCCACTTGTTGTGTAACACGAAAGAATAATCCTTCTTCCATACACTCACGAATTTTTAGGCAACCCACTTCTACATGCTTGGTCCTCTCATGAAAGACTGGGTTGGATGCTATGCCCTTCGTAGAAAACTAATTTCATGATTTTTCAGCTCTTGTTTTGGGCCCTATAAATACTCTTTTCCTATTTTATTTTAAGAGAGTCCTGAGCCGTCTTTGAGTTGACAAAGAACGAATTTTACAGAGTTTAGAGAGTTTGTAAGCTAGGAAGAAGATCTCTTCACACTTGAGAAGAATTTCAGAATCCTATTTCTATTTATTAATGCAATTTTAGTTTTACTTCATCATGATTTGCTTGATTCATTGCTCTATGTCTAAGTAAATCTTAGATCAGATTTAGGGATTCTAGGGTTTTAGAATTCAATGTTGGGGAACAAATATGATTGATGAACATATGATTTTCCTTCTAATACTTGAGTTTAATGCATAGATTAGCCTCGTCACCTAGTCGATGATTTTAGGTTGTTAACTTTCCAGAAGATTGTTAAGAACTAGAACTAGATTAGAAGACCAATTCCTTCACTACCAACGAGAGTTGATGGGTTGTGGGTAATTGAACCTAAACAGTTGGGCATAAACCATCAAAGAACTCTCCTTCGAAGAATGCATTGTGGTATTTGTTGTCTGGTGATAGGTATCAGGGTAAGGCTTCAAAGCTCACTCATATCATGAATCGCGAAGCACATCGGGTCGTCAATTCTAGCTAAGGAGGAGTCGGGCAGTGTAACCAAATCCTAGCTGGAGTACTTGCACGAGGCCATCTCTTCTCTCGTACCGGATCTTTACCAAGATCCTACTCTCGCTATAGGTCCTCTTCTGAACATCAACTGGGGTATCTTTTTGCCAATGAGCTGATCAAGCGCAGATATAGAGGTGGCCCGAGGAAGGGAGTGGTTGAGCCTGTTGGTAGTCTCCTGACACCGATCTCCACCCTTCCAGCTCCTCACATCACTTTAGTTAGCTGCAAATAAACGTGGAGTTCCGGCCAGATCTGTCGCATCCTGAGATCTCCGACAAGCTTAAGGAGAAGAAAGTCGCACCACGCGCCCGATCTAGGAGAGCTCGAGCTTCCACCTCTACTCAGCTCGTGCCTCTGGCTGCAGCTGCTTAACCTTCCGGGTTTCTGCTTCCTGAGATTCCTGAGGAAGAACTCGGATTACCTCATTACTCGCCGGACTTCACGGATCAGCAGTTTCGAGACTGGCAAGTCGAGAATGAGAGAAGGAAGATATCGATTCAGCGGACCATCTGGAATGCTTTGAGGAGGATCCCTGTGTCTCTTTGTACGAGTGCACCTGCAGCTGATCGTGATGAGCATGTCTCCATGCCTACTACAACTACTAGCCGACCAGATGTTGCTGTACATCGGTCTGATGATGATGATGATGATCGGCCAATGGATTACCGCGTTCCCCGCCGTCGCATAGCACCAGGCGACCGCTATAGCAAAGCCCTGAGTAACTTCTTAGCTACTTCCTACTTTTGTTTCTGTTTATTTTCATTTTATTTAAGACTATTTTTGTTTGCTTCTTTTTGTTTCTTATGCGTTTTTATGTCTTCCTTTTAATTTATTTTTACACCGGGACGAAGTAAGTCTGGGGGAGAACACTTATTGACTAACACATTTTTCTGTTTTGTTTCTTTTGCATTCTAGATTTTTCAGACTATTTCTTTCTTTTATTTCTGTATTTTGAGCCTTTGAGACTGACATCAGACTAATTGATTTTTGATTTTCTCAGCATTATCCTTGACTTAGTATTACTTGATTTGCATTTGTCAGGAATCGATCAGACTATTGGAAAACCTAGAGACAAAGCAACACTCGGTTTTAGAGCACATCCATCTTAACTTTTAGGGGATTTCAAGCTGATTTCACACCTAATCTGACTTAACCCTCTCGTCAAGGGAATTGGTAATACATCAGGTATGTTTCTTCTCTTTACTCAATGAAGGATGTTCCTTGTAAGTTTGGTTTTGTTTATCTCTTCATCATTTTCAGACATTTTAAAGAAAAAAAATTTCTTATATAAGTTTTTGCATGAAGTTAGCCTATGGTAAAAGTTTTCTAATGACGCTGCGAGTTTTTAAAGTGAATTGGACGTTTCTGAGGATACATCCAATGACGTGATCTTTTTCACTTTACTAATTAGCTTACTGAAGGAAACTCCAATGAAACAACTTACTGGGAAGAATTGGTCTTATGAAAAGAGAGAGAGAGATGACATCAGACTAAAGGTAGTATAGAGAGTAGAAGTAGGAACTTTTCGCCTCTTGATCGATATTCCCTCAAATGAGACTGCACTTAGATATATTAGGGAGGTAGTATGGGAAATCTGATTGTTTGTTTTGAGTTGTGACAGATTGTTAAGTTTACTAAGTCTGGGGGAAATACAAGGTGGTCTCAATTTTGATGAGTAATATTCTTGTGATCACTTTGGTGAGATGTGATCTTTCTACAGTCTTTCTTTCTTTGCTTGAGGACAAGCAATAAGTTAAGTTTTGGGGAATTGATGTTCCTCATATTTTGTCGGTTTTGAGCTCATTATTACGGTTATATTTGGGAAATTCGTCTATATTTTATTGAGATTCAGGTCAAAAAAGTTGAGAGTTGGAATCATGTTTGAAGGTGGACTTTGGATAAGTTTGAAGCATTTCCTAATATTCTCCACGAAAGGAAGGACCGATCGATCAACACAAGGATCTATCGATCAGTTCTCTAACAAGGATTATGTGCACGATCCGAAGAACGACTTGGCTTCTGAGAGATCGACTCTATATCCAAGGATTGATCGATCCACTCTAGGATCGATCGATCGATGCCCTTCGCAGAAACCTAATTTCACGATTTTTCAGCTCTTGTTTTGGGCCCTATAAATACTCTTTTCCTATTTTATTTATGAGAGTCCTGAGCCGTCTTTGAGGTGACAGAGAACAAATTTTACAGAGTTTTGAGAGTTTGTAAGCTAGGAAGAAGATCTCTTCACACTTGAGAAGAATTTCTGAATCCTATTGCTATTTATTAATGCAATTTTAGTTTCAGCTCATCATGATTTGCTTGATTCATTGCTCTATGTTTGAGTAGATCTTAGATTGGATTTAGGGGTTATAGAGTTTTAGAATTCACTGTTGGGGAACAAATAGGATTGATGAACAGATGATTCTCCTTCTAATACTTGAATTTAAAGCATAGATTAGCCTGATCACCTAATCGATGATTTTAAGTTGTTAACTTTTCAGAAGATTGTTAAGAACTAGAACTAAATTAGAAGAGCAATTCCTTCACTACCAATGAGAGTTGATGCTAGGTTGGGTTTTGGGTAATTGAACCTAAGCGATAAATCTTACTTGTAATCTGAAACCAACGAGAATTAAGACCTTTAGATTATTAGTAGAGGGGTAGTTTCAACGAAAGTTAGTTTATCTTTATTTATATTCAAGCCGAGAATAGGAACAGATTAGTTCCTGAATAGTTTCCCTTACAAGAATTCTAACTCCTGAATGAATACCCGACATTTGATTGCTTTATTTATTTGATTTCATTCGCGTTTAAGTTGCTAGTATTTACATCTCTGATTTGGATTTATATAGCTTACGATTCGATAGAAGTCGAAAGTGTAACCTGGTTCTCTGAGGAATTCGACCCCTAAGTACTATTACGTTTGTTGTGCACTTGCAGTAGGATATATGGTTAAAACTCGTGATACCAAAGATCTCATAGGACATATTGGCTCGACAGTCCTTGAATTTGGCTGGCTTGAGGTGAGGATGGAGCAACCAACACTTTTCTTTAGCATGACCTTTCTTCTTGAAATGCTCATAATAGACCTTCTTCCTATCCTTCACATTTCATTGAGCCGTGTTTGTGGTTATGAGACCCAAACTTCCTTGCCCTCTAAACAGCTCGGTAGAACCTTGTTCCTTTTGAATTTGAGAGCACATTTCTTCAAGACTAGGAAATGTGTTGTCACTTGCAGCTAATTTAGATTCATCATTAGGCCAAAGACCTTATCTTCTTCATTCCTTTCCCGAAAAACTCTTGGATCCATAGAGATTGGCCTAAGCATATTCGGTTCAGCCCACAAAGATCTAAGTTTCCCAAAGTATTCAGTGAATTCCATATCTTCTTTAAGGAGACTTGAGAGAGTGTTTTTAATCTCAAATGCACGAGTAAGGTTAGAGACATTACCATAAACCTTTTTGAGAATGTCCCATAGCTCATTTGAAGTCTCATAATAAGAATATTGTGCAAGAATATGTGCATCTAGGGAATTTTGGATGATGGATTTGACAACTATATCAGCTTATCTTTCCTCTTCCAGATAGAATAAGATGGGTTAACACTGCTAACGTTATTGGAGGTGATTTTGGGAGAAGTGGCTGCAATGGTACCATCAAGATACCCAGCGAGATCATAGTCATCGAGAAGGGCATGGATCTGTCGACTTCACATGAGGAAGTTGTTGG
>JAKUCM010004421.1:0-17437 GCA_023374145.1 Lepidium sativum | reverse complement strand
CAAAAACATGTAGTCAATTAATTTACCCTTAATTTAGTTTGATTTTAAATAATAATTTCAAACTCTCATTTAACATTGGTTAAAAGTTTTTTACTAGTATTGTCAATCTAATTATTGTTAACAAAAAAATTTGTAAAATTTTTTCTTGAAAACCGATCACTCAATAAAATCCGTACTCATTACAAGAAAGAAAGACAGCTTCTAACGCCAAATCCGGTAAAAAATGGTAACATCCGGTCATAAACATGTTCGATCAGTTCCGGTCGGAAAATATTTGGACGTTGTTGCGATAACGTGTATCCCATAGATGTCAAGCTCTGAAACATATCTCAAAACTTTTCCATTTTTTCCTACATAGCTTGCATTTCTTCCTCCATTTCACAATGTTTACACTGCAACTCAACCAGTTCCTCCCGTTTGTGTGAAGAAAAATTGCATGTAGCAGGTCTAACCGCATTCCGTTGGGCTTAATGCGATTTCTAAAACCGAACAAATGACCTGTAGTACAAGGCATTGACTAGCACAAAAGATATAACAATTTTCTGATAGAGTTAAACAATAAAGTAAAAAATTCAATATATTATTATGATACCTCAATGACAAGCTGGTCAATCTCTTCCTGAGTGAGGTTAGCGGATCCGCTAGCACCATTTTGACTATGCTGAGTTAGTAGTTCGTTCTTCTTCTGATTGAGTGTCTCGAGGACCACCCCCCGCACACACCTTTTTATCATCTATTTTCTCCATCTGTTTGTTTGTGTGCGTGTCTTCGAACATAATGAGAAAGTCATGTTCCTCATCCAATTATTTCTGCCTATAAGAAACGTTTAAAAATAATGACAACAACCAAATAAAATATGTTGATATAAGAATGCACAAAAACCAATCGGCGAGACAACTCAAACAAGTGCATAATGAGCAATACGAAAATGACCACTAAACCAGATCACTCAAACAAGTGCATAGGCAATTGGAAAATGACCAATCAACTAGATCACTTAAGCTAGTGTAAATTGAGCAATTTCACAATGAGTGATAAACCAGACCATGCAAGTAAGCGTATAACGAGCAATTGAAAAATAACCAATCAACCAGACCACTCAAGCAAGCGCATAATGAACAAGAGCAAGGAATACTTGAAGAATTCAGATCAGAGTAGCTCCAACAAGCTATGGAAGTATCTAGTGGACCATCGACAAGAGCTATAAAACAAAGACTTCATCAAGCCATTGGCACAATGCTCAATCAGGCTGAAAACAACCTTAACTTTATAACTAATCCAACTACATTGGTTGTAATTTAAGCTAGCTAAGGGTTGGTTAAGGGAGGTATACACTCTTATACTCTTTTTCTCCTGGTTTTGTTTTTTCATAGATTGGTTTTCTAGACAAGATTTTTAATGAGGTAAGTTGCATACACTCTTTTCCCTACAACCACTTAACCGACAAGCTTCATTTGCAAAGGAAGAGTTTAACTTATTAGAATTTGGCTAAAACTTGTTTCTTTTGGCTCATGGGCTTTTTTTTTCTCTTTAAACTTCTTTAAAACAGAAATCCTAGTTATTCTCCAATATGTACTCAACTCCTTCTCTTTGCAATCTATCAAACTTTTTATTCAAAAAATCTCTCAACACTCTTTGATCTATATGGTATGTAATATCCATACGACTTAGATCTCATTCTAGTGTGTAATATCCTAAGTGAATTCGAGCAGAATATCAAGAGACTTTCAACTCTCTTGGTAGTTCAATCCAATCCATTGTTCTTCAACAAAATCACTGCAAATCACATCGTCATCTTCACACTCGCTCCCACACCCTCGTTCGTTGGATCGAGCTCATATTTCATCACTAGACGCTTCAACTTCTCATATTTCAGCTGATTAAGTTTTGTCCTATTCCGCTTACTATTGTGGCTAAAATCAATTTCAACACTCGAGTATGTTTGTTCATCTTCCCATTCAATCTAGATTCGCATAACCCATAAAAAGTGATCCAAGGTTGTTGTTGTTAGGCTCCTAGGAACATATCAAGTGGTATCAGAGCCTCCTTTGTATCAGGTTGTTTTTAAACTCATCATAAATATATTGATTTTGCTCAGCAATACCCCCAAAATGAATTGTGTTTAACTGTTTTGTGAATTATAGATTTGTTATATCAATTAGAAACTAATCGATCTAGGTTGTTTTAAAGTTTTAATCAATTTTTAATTTTTATTCATCAATAGATCTGTAGTTGATGTTGAATTAAACTTAAACCTTTCAACTTCCGTAAAGACTTTTGGTAATCTCGATATCTTATGAGTGGAGCTGAAGAATCTCTTGTTATTCTAAGCTTAGTAAACTCTTGATACAATACTGTAAAGTGTTCTTACATGTTTTGGACTATATTACTTGTGTTTCCATTTGATCTATTGTAGGAACATGACATGATACAATTCTGTCAAGCAACAAACTCTTATTAGAAGCTCTCATGCCTACGTTGGCCAAGATGGTGGAGGAAAATTTGTAAATATCTTGGAAGTTCGGACTATATCTGAGCGTGATCAAACACCAATTAATCCTAGAGCTACTGATGATCTCAATGGAGCCCGAGACTACTAGTCATCATCTCGTTTAGTCAAAGAAGACTCACACATGTCCGTGAAGAAATACCAATTCCTAAGGATAAGGATAATATGGCTGGTTTAAATATTTGAATACCTCCTTTCCATGGTACTAATGATCAAAATTCTTTTTTGGATTAGGAGAAGAAGATTGAGCTTGTCTTTACTTGCCAAGCATACGCATAGGAAAACCAAGTTAAGATAACAACCACCAAGTTTTATGATTATGCACTCAGCTGGTGGGATCAATTAGTTACTACTAGAAGACGTGTTGGAGATTTTCCAACTGATACTTGGTCTCAAATGTATGAGATTTAAGAAAGATTAAGAGAAGATTGAATGGAACCGAGAGAATTTGTGTAAGAGATTGAGAACCGAGGAGATTAAGAGAGACGAGTGTTAGAGAGATTTATGAAAAGAAGACTTTTCTTTCTTTTAGATTATAAGTGTTACATATGAACATATTTATATAAGATAAGCTCTAGGGCTTTACAAAAGAATAAAGAAATACAATATAATTCAAAATCTATAAGAGGAAAGATTCCTTGCTTGGGTCGTGGATCTCGAGGTCGTGAGAGTGACTAGTCCCAACGGTCCTCTCTCTCTTCTTATCTACAACATGTGATTTTGAGAAGAATTATTTTTCACATGTGACAGTTAACTCTAACAGTCCACTTCTTCACATCCAAGGACCAAATTGCTTCACCAAAATATGAACCTCAAATATTTCTTGTTCCTTGGTTTCCTTGTTTGTTACTCAAGATACTCATTACTTGCTTCACACTCCATCTTGAGTTTGACAGAATATAAGTACTCATGAGAAAGAGATTTGTATGAAGTCATTACCATAGAGAACTACACTTCAAGTTAAGAAATTTGGTACATGGATCAAAATCTTGGAAAGGATAGTACAAGTAAATTGAGACTTTGATGGTTAGAGATGATATTTAAGAGCATGGTGAAGCTACAATGTCTAGGTTCATGGGAGGTCTTAATCGATACAGTATTGATCTTTTGGAGGTTCATCATTATGTGGAGCTTGAGGAGTTGTTTCATAAGGCTGTGATATTTTAAAAGCAACTCAAGAGGAAAGACACTCGATCGAGCTACAATACCAACATATCAAGTTACACAAAAGACCCAAGGATTGGTTCTCAAATGGATTTCAAATCAAGTGTTAAGGATGAAGATAAGTTTTCTAATCTAAGGGAGTCTAAACCAAGTGGTTCCATGGAGTGTGAAGAGCCAGCGAAGTCTAAACTTAGAGCTAGAGATCTAAAGTGTTTTAAGTGTCATGGTCTAGGACATTATGCAAGTGACTACCCCAAAAATAGAGTAATGGTGCTTCAAGTTGATTGTGACTTTAAATATGAAGATGAAATACTTGAAGAACCAATAGAGGATGAGGTTGTAGAACCAGAAAAGGGTCCTCTAATTGTGAAAATGAGAGCTCTAAGTGATCACCAAGACTACCGAACAACAACAAAGAAAAAAAAATTTCATACTCGGTGTGTGATTAAAGACAAGGTGTGTAGTTTTATTATAGATGGAGGTAGTTGTACCAATGTTGCTAGTCAAACCATGGTTCAAAAGTTTGGTTCTAAATAAATACCTCATCCAAGGTCTTATAAGTTGCAATGGTTGAATGATGATGGTGAACTTTCTGTAAGTAAACAAATTAAGGTATCTTTGGCTATTGACAAGTATGAAGACGAGATTATGTGTGACATTTCAACGGTGGAAGTTAGTCACATCTTATTAGGAAGACCATGCCAATCAGAACATTGAGTTACTCATTATGGATTTACAAACCGTCACAGTTTTGAGTACAAAAGCAGAAAAATCATTCTACATCCTATGGTGCCTCAGGTGGTTTATCTAGACCAAATAGACATAAAAAGAATCCTTCACAAGAAAAACAAACAAAACATTCTAAGGAAAGGACTAAAGGGAGTGAATCATGTAATCTTTTGATACAAAGGAGGACTAACTTAATTTAATTGAATTGGAACCAGCTGTGTCGAGTAGCATTCTCTTTTGCAGGATTTTCACGATGTTTTTCCAGAAGATATCCCACCGGGACTGCCACCTATAAGAGGTATTGAACACCATATTTATTTTGTTCTCGGATTTTTTTCCAAACAAACTAGCTTCTAGTATCAATCCAACGAAGACCAAGGAGCTTGAAAATCGAGTTAATGAGCTCTTGGAAAAAGGATACATTAGAGAAAGTATGAGTCAGTGTGTTGTACCCGTTCTATTAGTTCCAAAGAAAGACATCAATTGGAGAATGTGTGTAGACGGGCGATCAACAATTTTACAGTAAAGTATCGAAATTAGATAACATTCTTGATGAATTATATGGGTCTAGTGTGTTTTGTAAGGTTAATTTGAAAGAGGCTATCATCAAATTATGATGAAAGAAAGATATGAGTGGAAAACTGCATTTAAGACGAAGGTTTATACGGGTGGTTAGTAATGCCATTTGGATTAACCGATGTGTCTAGCACATTCATGAGATTGATGAACCATGTGCTTAGAGCGTTCATTTTTGTTTTTGTTGTTTTCTACTTTGTTAAAATTCTGGTTTTTAGTAAGAACCTAGCTGAGCATGTTGAGCATCTTAGACTTGTTTTAGATGCACTTAAAAGCTTTATGCTCACTTAAAGAAATGCACTTTTGGAACAGATAACCTTGTATTTTTAGCTTTTTTTGTGAGTGCATATCGAGTTAAAGAAATGAAAAAGGTGAAAGCAATTCGAGAATGGCCAAGTCCCAAGTATGTGGGTGAAATGAGGAGCTTCCATGACCTAACTAGGTTCTATAGACGTTTTGTTAAGGACTTCAGCTCTTTGGTTGCACCACTCACGAAAGTAATCAAGAAGGATGTTGGGTTTAAATGGGAACAAGCTCAAGATTATGCATTCTAGAACCTTAAAGAGAAGCTTACCAATGCTCCATTCTTATCTTTTCCATATTTTACTAAAACTTTTGAAATAAAATGTGAAGCATCTGGTGTTGGTATTGGTGTTCTTCTTAAGCAAAATAAAAACCTTTAACATTTTTTTTTGGAGGAACCATTTTGAACTACCCAACATATGATAAAGAACACTATGCTTTGGTGAGGGCTTTGCAAACATGACAACATTACTTGTGGCCTAAAGAATTTGTCATTCATACATATCATGATCTCTAAAGCATCTCAAAGGCCAACACAAACTCAATAAGAGACACATAAGATATATTGAGTTCACTAAAATTTCTCATGAGATCAAGTATAAGAAATGTAAAGATAATGTAGTTGTTGATGCATTATCAAGAAAGTACACTCTTCTCACTACTCTTAAAGCTAAGTTACTTGGATTTGAACACATTAAATCTCAATATGCTTCTAATTCTAACTTTGAGAAGATCTTTGCAGCTTGTGAGAAGTTTTCTCATGGAAAATATTATAAACATGATGGTTTCCTCTTTATAATAATCGCTTGTGTGTTCATAAATCATTTATAAGGAAAGCTTGCGGAGGTGGTTTGATGGGCCAGTTTGGCGTTGACAAGATTTTATAAGTGATGCATAATCACTTCAATGGACTTAACATGAAGAGAGACGTTGAGAAATTTTTTGCTAGATGCACCACAAGTAAGTTGGCTAAAGCCAAATCTCAACCCAACAATTTGTATACACCATTTCATATTCATTTGTATGCATAACATGACATTCAATGGACTTTTTATGGGTTTGTCCCGGACTAGGAATGGTAGAGACTCTATAATTGTGGCTATTAATAGATTTTCTAAGATGACACATCTTATTCCTTGTCATATGATACTGTGAATGTTGCCAATTTGTTATTTAGAGAGATTTTTAGGTTGCATGGAATGTCTAAGTTTATAATGTGTGATAGAGATGTTAAGTTCTTTAGCTACGCTTGGAAAACATTATTTTCTAAGCTAGGAACTAGGTTGTTGTTTTATACTACTTGTCATCCTCAAACTGATGGACAAACTAAATAGTTAATAGGACATTGTCAACACTTCTAAGAGCATTGATTAACTGTAACCTTAAGATTTGGGATGATTGCTTGCCTCATGTAGAATTTGCATACAATGATGTTGTGCATTATACTACTAAATACTCTCATTTCCGAATCGTTTATGGTTTTAATACTATCTCTCAGTTAGATTTAATGTCTTTAACTTTGAGTGAAAAAGTTATAATGGATGGAAAGAAGAAGGCTAAAGTAGTCAAGCAAATACATGAGCAAGCAAGGATCAATGATCAAGCCAAAACAGAGAAGTATACATCCCAAGCCAATAAGGGACACAAGAAGAATATATTCAAGGATGGCGATCTTGTTTGGATACATCTAATGAAGGGATGGTTTTCTAATGAGAGGAAATCTAAGATAATGCCAAATATGGATGAACCGTTTAAGATCATCAAGAAGATCAATGACGACACATATCAATTGGAGTTGCAAGGTAAGTATTTTGTTAGTAATAACTTCAGTGTTGTTGAATTGGCACTTTATTTTGTAGATGATGCAGATTTGAAGTCAAATCTTTCTCAAGAAAGAAGGGATAATATAGTAATGGACAAAGACAAATCAACAAGACCACTCAAACAAGCATAAAATAAGCAATTGGAAAATAATCAATCAACCAAACAACTCAAACGAGTGCTAAATGTTGTTGACTTGGCACTTTATTTTGTAGATGATGCAGATTTGAAGTCAAATCTTTCTCAAGAAAGAAGGGATAATATAGTAATGGACAAAGACAAATCAACAAGACCACTCAAACAAGCATAAAATAAGCAATTGGAAAATAACCAATCAACCAAACAACTCAAACGAGTGCTAAATGTTGTTGACTTGGCACTTTATTTTGTAGATGATGCAGATTTGAAGTCAAATCTTTCTCAAGAGAGAAGAGATGATATGATAATGGACAAAAACCAATAAAAAAGACCACTCAAACAAGCACAAAATAAGAAATTGAAATGTAACCAATCAATCAAGCAACTCAAACGAGTGCCGAATGAGCAATTAGAAAATGACCAATCAACCAGACCACTCAAACAAGCGCATCATGAACAATTCAACAATAACTGATCAACCAGACCACTTACACAAGCGCATAATGAGCAATAGAAAAATGACCACTACTCAAGCAAGCACATAATGAATCAGAGCAATGAATACTTGAAGAACTTGGATAAGTGGAGCTCCAACAAGCTATGGCCTAAGGGAGGTTTATGCTCTTAGATTCTTTTGCTCTTGGTATAGTTTTGAACCAACTTTGGTTTTCTAAGCAAGGTTTTAAATGAGGTAAGGTTGCACATAATCTTTTTCATATAACCACTTAAGCGACAAGATTCATTTTGCAAATGAGGATTTTCACTTATTAGAATTGGGTTGAGACTTGTTTCTTTTGGCTCATGGGCTTTTATTTCTCTTTAGACTTCTCTGAGACAGAAACCCTAGTTATTCTCCAATATGTACTGAATTCATTTTCTTTGGAATTTATCAAACATTTTATTCAAAAAATCTCTCAACAATTGTTTGATCTGTATGGTGTGTAATATCCATTCAAATTGGATCTTATTCTCGTGTTTAATATCCTGAGTGAACTTAAGCAGAAGATCAATAGACTTTCAAGTATCTTGGTAGTTCAATCCAAATCATTGTTCTACAACAAAATCAGTACAAATCACATCGTCATCTTCACACTTGCTCCCACACACTCGTTCGTTGGAACGAGCTCATAATTCACCACTAGACGCTTCAACTTCTCATTTTCAGCTGCTTAAGGTTTGTCCCATTCCGCTTACTATTGTGGCCAAAATCAATTTCAATACTCAAGTATGTTTGTTCATCTTCCCATTCACTCCAGATTCGCATAACCCATACAAAGTGATTCAAGGTCGTCGTTCTTAGCCTCCTAGGAACATATCAAATGTTAACAGAAAAAGAAATACCACACACTTTATAACATGAAAATGTTTCTCAAATGTTTGAGTGTCGTTGTTGTTGTGCATTGCGAGAACTGCTTTCATCTTTAAACATATCCCTGAAGACACATCATAAGCTTCGATGTTGGTTGCCCATAATTGAATCCACTCGTAAAATACCCGTAAAAATATATCTAGTGATCTCTGTGGATGATTTGGTTGGTACAAGGACAATCAAGAATAAGAACTCGGATTTCATATATAGTGACAGTGGTATATTGTACGCTGTAACAATCACTAGCTAAATAACATATTACCTCCAGTGTTTTCCAAACAGACTAAACTCATCTATACATAACCCGAGATATACATTCATGCCTTCAGCTGTAAATCTGGATAAATAGACTGAAATTATTCCCATGCCTTGGCATATGAAGGGTGTGCAATCTTCCCATGTAAATCGCATTCATAATGCCATCTCATTTCACCCATTTTACGCTATGACCAGTATAATTTCTTCAACCTATTAGCCAGAGGCAAATATTATAAGATTTCGATAGAAATATAAGAATATTTGTAAGAAGATTATCGAAGATTATTAAGAATCAAAAGTCTCCATTTTCATACATCTTTCTTTTTCCTATTACAATCTATTTATAGAATTTTACATAGATAGTTTTTGTTCTTGCGGGGTTTGGATGTCGAGGAGGAAAGAGACTCGCAGAATCCGAGGAAGATCATGTCACTATCTTCCTCGGTTCTAGGGTGAGAGAGAGACTCGTAGATCCCGAGGAAGGTCATGTCACTATCTTCCTCGGTTCTAGGGTGAGAGAGAGGTTGTCACGGTCCCTTTTGCGCCAATCATAACGGCTAGTAGTCACGTGATCTTTTATGCTCCAACGGTCTTATTTCTAGCCGTTGGATCTCATTAGATCCTAACTAGCCTTTAGGATCTCATCGCACCTTTGGTTGACTTTTGATGTCCCCGCTGACTTTCCTGGTTGCGAGTTTCCTCGGACACACTTCTTACCCGCGGTCCATCCTGATGTGTACCGCAGTAAGTAACCTCTCGACCTGATATTGTATCCGCAGTTCATGTTTCCTCGACCCGTTTATTATTCATGTCCGGTACATGTATCCGACTATGATTTCCAACCCAACACTTCGTTTTCTCGACCCAATATGAATTCTAGTGGCCTTGATAGGTGTTGATCAATAATCCCCCTCAAGATTAGCTATCCATAGTATGAATGTTAATCTTGGAAGACCCACGGCTCACACCTCATTAAAACCTTAGAGAGAAAAACACTTGGGACAATACTCATCTAAGGGAAAAAGAGTGTGGAATCCTTGAGTGAGGGGACCTTTGATCAAGGTCGGGTAATGATGTGTCTGCATTTTACCACATCTTAGGGGCATTATTTAGCCTGTTTTGCATTCATACTTGCATTATTATCATTGTTTTAGGTTCTTTTAGGCATAATTTGCATACTTAGTGACGGGCATTGCATACATTGCATAAAGGGTATTTTTAGGCACTTTTGGAGCTTATCATGAAGTATTTCGGACTACAAGAAGACCTATGAATAATCGGCTGGCTTAAAGTTGAAGTTCATGATGTGATCTAAAAGATTTGGCATATGTCCATGACACTCCAGCATGACACTCGACCATCACTTGGTCGAGTGGTTCTTCACACCGGAATGTTGACTTTTTTCGTCATAGTTGACTTTTTGGGTTTCTTTGTGAAAAGGGCTCATTAATATCCCTTTATGTAAAGAGGCAAGCCCAATAATGTTCTAGCCATTTTCTAATTTTTCTTTTCAAGGAATTTTCTATTTCTCTTTCTAGGGAATTTTCCTTTCTTCTCTTTAAGCAATTTTCCTTTTTACTTTTTAAGTAATTTTTTTTTTCTTTAAGACTTAAGATCTTTGTTGATCTATAAATTGGACTAGAATTTCCACTTTTAATATATGATATTTTCCAGCAATTTCGATTCTCTTAAGCAATTTCAAATTCTCTTTTACAAAAATCTTTAAGTTTGTGCAATTGATTTTCGATTCTGAATCTATGCTTTACTCCATGAATTCTGAGTAAGTTAAATTAGGGATCTTGAGGAGAGGGTGAGATTAGGGGAAAACTTAGGAATTTCCAGATTTGTTTATGTTTGATTAAGGTTTTAGATCTCTTTAATTTAAGTGTCCTTAATGCTTATTTCTTTCTGATCAATTGAAATCTGATTACTTGGTGATTCCCCCCGAGAGGCGTTTGGGGAATCACTTGAACATGCTTAGGTTGAGATAACTTCTCCTAGCTCAAGAGATTGATTGTCTAGGGTGTTATTAGGATTTATAAGGTCCATACTTAACGCCTCTTGAAAATCTAATCGTTGGCGAGAGTCAAGTCGGGTTGTTGTTCAAGAGAGGTCCCATTGCATGAGAATGAATGTGATTACTTTGTGATTCCTTGCTTAGAGGTCATATAAATAGGTTGATAAACAAGTGTGGAACCCCTAGGAATACCCTAATCATTGATCCTTAACCTCAAGAACCCCTTTTCTCCATTGAATTTTCGTGAATCTTAATATTTTGTTTTTAGGTTAAAAACTCTGTTTTACAATTAGTCTGTTTTACAATTACTCTATTTTGCACTTTACTCTGTTTTGCTATTGCTCTGTTTTTGCTCTATTTTTACGTTCTGTTTTTGCACTTTGTTTTAAGAATTTCATTCGCACCTAGATTAGATTGCTACTCACTAAAATCGAATCTGGCTTAGATTAGGATAAGTAGATTGCATCCCGTTTGTTAGTTACTCACCCAGTGGATTGACACCATACTGTCCTGCAATTGATTACATAACAGTAGGGTATTTGAAAACACGCAAAAACCTTGTTATCAGGTAAGGTCTGTGAGTCCAAGCTTTGGGTATATTTTGTCACATACCTTGAGACTCAAGGCTTTCGAAAAATGTCCGCCAATTGATCTTCACTTCTTGTGAAACATGGTAAGGTAACTCCCTCCCGGATTTTCTCCCTTACTTTGTGGCAATCCACCTCAATGTGCTTGGTCCTCTCGTGAAATATGGAATTGGATGCTATATGGATAGTGGCTTGATTATCACAAGGTATGGTGATTGGATTTCGATGCTCAATTCTGAGATCTTTGAGGAGAGCCTTCAACCATGTTACTTCATTTGTTAGTTTCTTCATGGCTCGATACTCCGCTTCGGCACTCGAGAAAGACACCACTTTCTGCTTCTTGGTTTTCCAAGTTACCATATTACCTCCAATGAATGTGCAATAACCGGTTATTGATCTTCTATCAATCCTATCTCCGACCCAATCCGCATCACAATACCCTACTATCTCGGTGTTGTGATTGCTTACCATCCAAATGCCTTGACCCGGTGAGCCTTTGAGATATTGGAGGA
This sequence comes from Lepidium sativum, assembly GCA_023374145.1. Lineage (NCBI taxonomy): Eukaryota > Viridiplantae > Streptophyta > Magnoliopsida > Brassicales > Brassicaceae > Lepidium > Lepidium sativum. Next base: position 5,454 of record JAKUCM010004421.1, on the reverse strand, counting down.
TGTGTTCGACCATGTTCCAATTGTACTCGGTGGGATTTTGCATGCGTTGGCTCACTTGGTTGACCGCAAAACACAAATCTGGCGTTGTGATAGTCAAGTAGATTAGTTTCCCAACTAGACGTCTATATTGGGTTGCATCTTTGATAAGTGTCTCATTTTTCTCCCCCTTTCTCGCAACCTTATACCCATCTTCAAGAGGAGTCTTGGTAGCCTTACACCCTAATTTTCCTGTTTCACTCAAAAGATCAAGGGTATACTTTCTTTGGGACATAAATAAGCCTTCCAAAGTTCGACATATTTCAATTCCTAGAAAGTATTTTAGTTCTCCAAGGTCTTTGATATCAAATACAACTTTAAGATGATTTTTGATAGAAGAGATACCTTATTTGTTGTTTCCGGAGATGATGAGATCATCTACATAGACAAGTATGACTACTATACTTTGGTCACTTTGGAGTGTGAAGAGAGTGTGGTCCGCTTCTGATCGTTTGAATTCCCGGTTCATAAGTGTAGTGCTCAACTTGTGATACCACGCCCTTGGAGATTGTTTAAGGCCATATATGGCCTTGCGGAGTTGCAACACATTTCTCGGAGACACTCTATTTTCAAGACCGGGTGGGGGATGCATATAGACTTCTTCATCGCGCTCTCCTTGGAGAAAATCATTTTTGAAGTCCATTTGCCAAAGTTCCCATGAGAGGTTGATAGCCAAAGATAGGATGACTCTCACGGTAAGGAGCTTGGCGACGGGTGCAAAGGTGTCATTGTAATCTTCACCATATGTTTGACTAAATACTCTTGCCACCAATCTCGCCTTATGCCTTTCTATTTCTCCATTGCTCTTATACTTAATGGTAAAGATCCACCGTGAGCTAACCGTTTTCTTTCGCGGAGGTAACTTGGTTTCATACCACGTGTTGTTTCTCTCCATAGCACTAGCTTCTTCATCCATGGCATGACTCCATTCCTTTATCCCTTTGGCTTCGTCATATGTCCTCGGTATGGATTCCTTGTCTGTGTTTCTTAGAAATACCTGATGTTCTTGTGGTAGAAGGTTGAGAGAACACACTTGTTGGATTGGATGAGCTATTGCTTGGTTCGCGGTAGAACTTTCATCTTCGCTAGTATCTACCCAATTTGGAGGGTCTTTCCTAATCTGTGTGCTTCTCCGAAGTGTGGGTCGTTCCTCTATAGGATTATTCATAATCCGTGTGCTTCTCTGAAGTGTCGGTCTTTGTTCTACGATCCCCACTTGTTCTCCTAGTCTTTCTTCCATAGGTTCCTCTTTTTCATTTTCTTCATCCATAGGATTTTTATTTCTCTCATCCATAGGATGACTTTCCTCCCCCTCAAGTTGAGGCATGTTGATTTCTTCCTTTTCCATTGGTGTCGTTTGGTTAAGGTGCTCAAGTAAGTGTTTCAAACTTGCTGCTCGATCGGAGGTAGAGGTGGAAAGGTCCTTTAAACATTCCCATTATATCTTTTCGAAATATCCTTCCTCAAGGAACTTATCTCTTGAAACAAATGTGCGGTTGGTTATAGGATCATAACATTTGTACCCTTTTTGTGTTGGTGAGTATCCAAGGAATATGCATTTGGTGCTCTTTGCATCCAATTTACTCCTTTGTTCTCCTGAATTAGCACATAACACAAGCAACCAAAAACTCTCAAATGATCAAGATAGAATTTGTTACCATTGAGGACTTCAAATGGAGATCGATCTTTGAGAACTTTGGTAGGTATCCGATTGATGAGATAACATGCTACCATTACCGCATCTTCCCAATACTTCTTTAGCACCTTTATATGGAACATCATTGACCTTGCAACCTCCATAAGGTGACTATTTTTCCTTTCCGCCACTCTATTTTGTTAAGGAGTGTAGGAGCAGCTCGTTTGATGTATAATGCCGACTCTTTGTAAATGCTCTTGAAATTTTGCACTTGTGTATCCGCCACCATTATCCGATCGTAGTACCTTAATTTGAGCATTAAATTGATTAGTTACATAATTTTGAAAGTTTAAGAAGGCATCAAGCACTCGGTCTTTAGAGCGAAGAAGTGTCACCCAAGTGTATTTTGATTTCTCATCTATAAATGTAACAAAATACTTAAGGTTATCCCTAGACACGCATAGTGATGTCCAAACATCCAAATGTATCAAATCAAAACACTTCTCATAAATAGTACTTGAATTTGGAAAAAAACGGTCTTGCAATGTTTACCCAAAATACAAGCTTCACAACTTACACTATTTAATGACATATTAGGCATAATCAAACTCAAGGCTTGTGAGTGAGGATGTCCTAATCTAGAATGCCAAACAGAATTTAAATTACTAGCTACACTAGAATTAAGGCAAGATAAAATTGATACATTTGTCGGAGATTCTTCGAGAACATAGAGGTCGTCCTTGGTTTCTCCTTTTCCTATGAGCTTCCCACTTTTAATATCCTGAAACCATACACCATTAGATCCAAAAATCGCATAACAATCAAGGTCGGTAGTTGCCTTTTTTACGGATAACAAATTAGAGGTGAATTTAGGCATGTAAAACGCTTTTGAATTTTTCTTGAATATCTCTAAGTTACCTATTCCTTTAATCGGAACTTTTTCTCCATTAGCCACTATCACATTTCCTAATGAAGGTTTAATATTGCTTAAGAGGTTTGAATTACTTATCATGTGATGTGAGGCTCCAGAATCAATTATTAGACCTCTACTAGGTTTATGAGTAAAGAAAGTGGTACCGGATTCCTTGAGAGAGGCTATGACTTTTATGAGTGCATCAAGGTCGGATCTCCTCACCACATCATCCACACTTGTGTTCATTGCTGTTCCTTCTCCAGATTTGTTGGTTTTATTGTGAGTGGATGAACTTGATGTGTTTTGCTCACCTCCGGCTTCATGACTGAGATTACCTCTTTGCTCTCTTTGGAATTTAGCCGGCTTGAGATATGGGTGAAGTACCCAATATTTTTCTTTGATATGACCGGTACAACATTTTTCTTTGATATGACCGGTACGCTTGCAGTGGTCACATACCATCTTTTTCTTCTTGTCATCTCTGTTGTACATTGCCTTGTTTCGCGAGTGTAGGTCCTTCTTTCCTCCAAATAATCCGCAAGAACCTTGTTCTTTGTGAAGACGGGACCATATTTCCTCAAGATTTGGGAGCTTCTTAAATGCCGGATTAAGAGTGCGGAGTAAGCTAAAAACCTTATCTTGTTCACGCCTTTGTTGGAGGGTTTCCGGATTGGTCGTACTTGGCCTTAACATATCATATTCCGCCCAAAGAGATCTCCAAATTCCAAAGTGTTTGGAGAAATCCACATCTTCTTGGCGGAGCTCATTGAGCTGTTTTTGAATCTCAAAAACCCGAGTGAAATTTGAGATATCACCGAATACCTTTTTAAGGGTGTCCCAAAGTTCCTTCGCACTCTCACAGTAGGAGTATGCTTCAAGAATGGATACTTCGTGTGAGTTTTGAATGATGGCTATGACAACTTGGTCTTCTAGGAACCATTTGTCTTCTTCATCAATTTCTTCTTCTTCGGCTTGAGAGTCATCATCCGAAGAGTCAACCGTTTTCTTAGAGAATTTTGTCTTTATGATGTGCTTCCACAAACCGCGTCCATATAGAATTGTTTTGGCAGTTCTTGCCCATACGAGGTAGTTTCCTCTTTTGAGGATTATAGGAATCACTAATGCTTTGTTGTGTTCCATGGAAGACTCGTTATTAACCGTTGGATAATAGCAAGCTTTTGAGAGAATAAAAATGGAGTTTTTGTGCGGAAGAAGATGAGGAATGAGTAAGAAAGAATACGAGAATAGAGGAACCAAATGAGATAGAATTGATTAAAAACAGCCTATGGCTCTGATACCATGTAAGATTTCAATAGAAATATAAGACTATTTGTAAGAAGACTATCGAAGATTATTAAGAATCAAAAGTCTCCATTTTCATACATCTTTCTTTTTCCTATTACGATCTATTTATAGGATTTTACATATAATGTTTTCGTTCCTGCGGGGTTGGGATGTCGAGGAGGAAAGAGACTCGCAGAATCTGAGGAAGGTCATGTCACTATCTTCCTCGGTTCTAGGGTGAGAGAGAGACTCGTAGATCCCGAGGAAGGTCATGTCACTATCTTCCTCGGTTCTAGGGTGAGAGAGAGGTTGTCATAGGTCCCTTTTGCGCCAGTCACAACGGCTAATAGTCACGTGATCTTTTATGCTCCAACGGTCTTATTTCTAGTCGTTGGATCTCATTAGATCCTAACTAGCCTTTAGGATCTCATTGCACCTTTGGTTGACTTTTGATGTCCCCGTTGACTTTCCTGGTTGCGAGTTTCCTCGGACAAACTTCTTACCCACGGTCCATCCTGATGTGTACCGCGGTAAGTAACCTCTCGACCCGATATTGTATCTGCAGTTCATGTTTTCTCAACCCGTTTATTATTCATGTCTGGTACATGTATCCGACTATGATTTCCAACCCAACACTTCGTTTTCTCGATCCAATATGAATTCTAGTGGCCTTCATAGGTCTTGATCAATAAATATCACATCCTCTTGTAAGGGATCCGAGATGTACCATCAAATTCTTGAAATCGAGGTTTATGATAGAAACGACATCATCGCGTAACATCTGAATCCGCTCTCCAGCAGATTTTGCAATTATCGATGCATACATCAATCATCTCATATGGTAACCCAAGTCCGGCAACCAATTTGTGGACTTTCGTGTAAGAAGCCAGGGAAATATTATCTGTGGGAAGACTATTCTTTAGAAAAGTAGCAAATCGGTCAACACAACTCTCTTAAATTATAATTTGTCTTAATATTCATAAACTCGGTTACGGTCCCTTGCGGGGATAGTTCATTGTTAAACCCACTATACGAAGACTTCTTTCCTGCATCCATCATATCATAAATTCTTCGTGCTTCGAGATTGGATTCTTCTCCTCTGTTTACTCAATCTGCAAATGCTGGAATATTTTTCTCTAAATAGATTGCTCACTATCTGAAATGTACCAACATTGTTTTCTACCTTAAAGTTTATTCCGCACCTAAACTACCAACATTAACTGTACATTCAACTCCATCATGAGCATTATTTTCTATACTAACATCAATATGTTTAGAAGTAGTAGTAAAGTTAACTAGAAGTGCATCATCTCCATGATAGTAACATACTTTATACCCATGCATTAATCTTTTACTATATAAATGAAGTCATACTTGTTTGACTGAAATCAATCTCATATTATGACATCTAGGATATGAACAATACATCTTACATATTTCACACATTATGGTTTGATTACCGAAAAATTGCATCCCTTCAAAATAGCCTGAGGTAAGTAACTTTGACCTGTGATCAATTATTTCTTGATCCATCCACACGTGAAAATAAATATTTGACATCTTGGAGTAAATTTTTTTGTTTTGT
>JAKUCM010004420.1:0-17341 GCA_023374145.1 Lepidium sativum | reverse complement strand
CTCTCATGGTTTTTAATGAGGCATATGGAATCACTACGGCGAGTTACTTAGGAGTCTTACCATTCGGAGAATAATGTACAAACCAATCTGGTTTTGTACTTAGTAGATTTTGAGGTGCACCATTAGGGGACGCCTCGTTGTTTTTATTTAAACGCTTTGCTATTTTTATAAGTTTCAAACTACATGTTGTTTTGGTTCTAGGGTTATATTTAGACTTTCAAGTTTCCATCACGTCCTCATCTTATTCCAATCCATTACGCCCCAACAATCCATCAGTTCTATTGTTTCTCAACGAGTTTACCATCGTATCTCAGAAACCCCTCGGCCAATTCCGCTCAAAACTCATCACCACGTTCCTCACACTCCAATCTATCCGCTGCTCAAATTTTATTCGATTCCGAGTTCTCTAGCCCCAATTTTCAGAGTTCTATCCTAGGGAAAATCACATCACCATGACACTAGCATCACTGGTCGAGTGGCTCTGCAGACCTGAGCATTGACTTTTTGGTCAAAGTTTATTTTTTTAGGGTTTTTTGTAAAAAGCCCTATAAATACCCCCCCCCCCCCCCCCCCTTATGTAATTAAGCAAACCCTATAACGTTTTAGCCTCTTTTCTTTAAGCAAAAAAAGAGTTTTCTCCTTTTTCCTTTGTAATTTCCTTTTCTTTGAATCTTAGATCCTTGTTGATCTTTTGAGAATTCGATTTTCTGCCTTTAATCATTGTTGTTCATCTCTGTTTGATCTTTCTGATGATGTTAATGGTTTACAATTCTGGGTTTATGTTCATCATCATGAATATTGAGTAGAATAATTAGGGTTCTTGAGGAGATGTTGAGATTAGGGTAGATTTAGGGAATTCCAGACTTGTTTAGGGGTGAATAGGTGTAGATCTCTTCAGTCTAAGTGTCCTTAATGCTTATTTCTTTCTGATCAATTGAAATCTGATGGTTTGGTATTTTCCACCCAAAAAGCGTTTGTGATAATGCTTGAATGAACTTAGGGTGAGATAACTTCTCTTAGCTCAAGAGATTGACTATCTAGGGTGTTATTAAGCTCTCTTAGGTCTGTGTTTAGTGCCTCTTGAGCCCTCTAATCGTTGGTGAGAATCAAGTTTGGTTAGGGTTCTCGAGAGGTCCCATTGCATGAGAATGAATGTGATTGTTGTGATTCCTTTCCTAGAGATCATCTAAATAGGTTGATAAACGAGTCTGGAACCCCTAGGAATGCCTTGATCGTTGATCCTGAACCTCAAGAACCCACTTTCCTTAATTGAATTTTCGTCTTTTCTACCACTCTGTTTTTCTGCGAAAAATATGTTTCTTCATTGCTCTGTTTTCTTCGTCATTGCTTTGCTTTTAGTTGCTCTGTTTTCGTTCTACTTTTACTTTCAGTTTCCACTCTGTTTTTACATTCTGTTTTATTCTGTTTTGCGTTATGTTTTCATTAAGCTTGATTAGCATAATATCATTCACCGTTATCATTCTGGCTTAGATTAGGTTGAGTAGATTGCATCCAAATTGAATAGTTGCTAGCCCAGTTGGATTGACACCTTACTGTACTGCGATTGATTATATAACAGTAGGTTATTTGATAACCGTAAAAAGCCTGTTATCGAATTGGCGTCGTTGCCAAATGGGTTCTAGTTAGGTACAATTAGGATTATCACTTTCCTGAGACTAAGTTCCACTTGTGTTTTGTTTTTCTTATGTTCTTTATAACTAGTCTTTTGATTGTGTCTGTTTTGCAGGAACACTAGATCAAGACACTCGACCTGCACAGCTCGAGTGCCGTGATCTTCAAACCCAGAACACTCGACATCAACACTCGATCAACCCTTGGTCGAGTGTCCGTTTTCTGAGCCAAAATCAACCTGCATGCATACTAGATCAAAGGGCAGTGAACATCTCATCCCCTACTCGGACAACATACACAGATTCCCTCGTGAACAGTTGCAGAATCAGCAGAACAATTTAAACGAGGAGCATCAGGATCAGGCTGGGATGGAAGAACAGTCACACGCAACTGAGCCAGGACATCGTCCTAGGCGCACAAGACACATTGGAGCAGGTGATGCTCCCAATATCCACACTACACGCCATGGAATTGTTCCACCTGCCATTGCCAACAACAACTTTGAGGTTAAGAGTGGTATGATCTCCATGTTACAGAAGAATAAGTTTCATGGGTTGCCATCTGAGGATCCGCTAGATCACCTTGATAAGTTTGAAAGGCTAACAAGTTTGACCAAGATTAATGGGGTCATTGAGGATGCTCTGAAATTGAGGTTGTTTCCTTTCTCTCTTGGAGACAAAGCTCACATGTGGGAAAAACACTTTCCTCAAGGGTCTATTACATCTTGGGATGCCTGTAAGCAAGCCTTTCTTGGAAAAAATTTCTCCAATTCCGGAATAGGGAAGCTTCAAACTCCATCTCTGGTTTCAAACAAATCATTCTGAGACATTCTCTGTGACATGGGAATGATTCAAGATGTACCAATCTCAATGCCCCCATCATGGATTCAGTGCCGAATCTCTCCTTAGCACTCTCTACATAGGCGTCCTTCCCAAGATTCGAATGCTGTTGGACACAGCAAGCAATGGGAACTTTCTGAACAACGATGGCGATGATGGTTGGGAACTAATTGAAAACTTAGCCCAAGCAGATGGGCAGTACAGCGAAGACTACGATCGGACTCCCCGGGCTACAGCAGATTGTTGGTTTTGGTAATCAAAAGCAAGAAAGGAAGCGGCGGAAGCAAAGAGATCAGAGGAGAAACCGAAGAAAAGATTCTAGAGAGAGAGAGAGATAAATTTTCTTTCTTAAAAATCTGTGAACAATACATTGGAGTTACATACATATATATAGCTAACATAAAGAGAGAGAAAAGGAATCAAATGGAAGAGGGGAACACGGCGCAAGGGGACCACGATGTGCGGGACCACTTCGGTCAAGTCTTCCTTTTTGACTGAAGACTTGACTTCCCTCCGGGACCACAGCCTCTCACGACCCAGGCACATTGCACGTGATGCTGAAGTCGCGGAGGCCCGAACTCCTTCATGCGCACATATCCGCAATCCTTCGGTACAGGATGCGACCCGGATTGCCCGCTTCCCGCAGCGCATGAACTCGTTCTGCATCCCATCTCTGACCGCTCCCGTCTCAGTACGTTCACGTCCCGGAGTTGGTTCTTCCCGTTACGATCGTGACTTGCAACCGTAATCCCGAGCGCTCTCGTCCTGGTGCTCACGACTGGAGCATCCGCGACCTGGTCGTCCACAACCTGACCCTGGACTCTACGCGCCCAGGAGCACTCCCGACCTGGATCACACGCGCCTCGGATCACCTGCGCCTTGGGGCGCCCGCTCCCTCTCGCGTCCTCCAGCTCTCATCTCCATGCAACTATATATATATATATATAAAACCCGATAGTACAATATGGTCACTAGGCCTCTTGGATAGGGAAAGGGGATGGCCTAGTGAGGATGCTTGATCAATACTCCCCCTCAAGCTAAGCCGCAATGTTGAAGGCTCAGCTTGGAGACCTCAGAGTACACACTGTGGTAAAAACCTTGGAGAGGAAAACCCAATGGGACAAAACCTCTTCCAAGGGAAAAAGAGCATGCATACTCTAAGGTCAAAGGACATGAGATCAAGTGTTACCAAGACTCACAAGCCCAAGCTTGTCATAGATGTATCGACAAACTTTGGTACTTGCGGCCTTGGTAAATATGTCAGCCAGCTGGTCCCGACTCGGAGTAAAGCACGAAACCACAACACCTTCCTCCATCCGTTCTCGAACCTTGTGACAATCCACCTCCACATGCTTGGTCCTTTCATGAAACACCAGATTAGAGGCTATATGAATCGCTGCTTGGTTATCGCAATGCATGACCATTGGCTCGGTTGTCTCTTGACCCAAATCTTGAAGAAACGCCTTTAACCACACTAGCTCATCCGTAAGTCTCCTCATGGCCCTATATTCTGCCTCAGCACTCGAACAAGCTACCACTTTCTATTTCTTGGTCTTCCACGTCACTAAGTTACCTCCGACAGAGGTGCAATAACCGGTAGTAGATTTCCTATCATTTCTATCTCCGGCCCAATCAGCATCACAATAGCCGGAGATAATCGAGCTCGAGTTCCGACCCATCTACACGCCTTGACCCACGCTGCCTCGGAGATATTTAAGGATCCGTTGAATCATAGCCCAATGATGCATGGTTGGAGCTTGCATGTATTGACTAACCTGATTCACAGCAAAACAAAGATCAGGTCTAGAAATTGTGAGATATATAAGCTTACCGACTAGCCGACGGTATTGAGCAACATCCCGGAAAGCTTCACCATTCTCCTCCCCCTTTCGGCTGACCTTATAACCATCCTCAAGCGGTGTTTTAGCAGCCTTACAGCCTTCCATACCTGTCTCACGAAGCAAATCAAGAGCATACTTCTTTTGGGAAAGAAATAAGCCTTCCGAAGAACGACCAATTTCAATTCCCAAAAAATATCTAAGTTCCCCAAGATCCTTTATGTCAAAAACAGAATGGAGGTATGATTTAGTGTCTCTAATACCCTCATTATTACTACCGGAGATAATAAGATCATCCACATAAATTAATACTACCACAATACCTTTCGGACCTTGTAGAGTAAACAAAGTATGATCAGCCTCGGATTTTCAGAATCCATGATCTCGAAGAGTATGGCTAAGCTTGTGATACCATGCCCTTGGAGACTGCTTCAAACCATAAATAGCTTTCCTTAGCCGTAACACCTTCCCGGGAGTAACCGTGGATTCCAGCCCCGGCGGAGGAGTCATATACACTTCTTCTTCAAGTTCACCTTGGAGGAAGGCATTCTTGACATCCATCTGCCATAATTCCCACGAGAAGTTAGTAGCCAAAGAACGAACAACCCTTTCCGTGTGGAGTTTGGCAACCGGGGCAAAGGTATTCGTATAGTCTTGGCCATAAGTTTGAGTGAACCCCCGAGCCTTATATCTTTCAATATCCCCATTGCTCTTGCGCTTAATCGTGAATACCCATTTGGAAGAGACAGCCTTTTTCCCAGAAGGAAGATCCGCCTCATCCCATGTATGATTCCGTGTCATGGCATTCGTCATTTCCTCCCCCATCAGGACCACCAACAGCTTCAGTAGGACCGCTAGGTGCCACACCCGGTGCCATGTGAGTGGATGGATGTGGAACGCCTAGATGATTGAGTAGAAACTCGAGACTAGATGCTCTATCCTTTGCTGGTTCAGCTAAGTCCTGAAGCTCAGTCCAATTTTTCTCACCAAAGCATCCTTGATCTTCAAGAAACCGAACATCCCAAGAGACATGAACCCTTCTAGTCTCAGGATGAAAACACTTATAGCCCTTTTGAGTAGATGAATATCCTATGAACATACACCTTTTGCTCTTGGCCTCAAGTTTGTTCCTAAGTTCTCGTGGTACAAAAACATAGCACACACAACCAAACACACGTAAGTGGTCTAAAGGAGGTTGAGTTTTGTTAAGTACCTTGTATGGAGATGCATCTTTGAGGACTTTGGTGGGTGTTCTATTGATCAAATAACAAGCTGTCATGACAGCATCCCCCCAAAACTTCTTTGGAACATGCATATGAAACATGAGGGACCGAGTGACTTCCATTAAATGTCGGTTCTTTCTCTCGGCCACCCCATTCTGTTGGGGGTTATATGGACAGCTCGTCTGATGCAATATTCCTTGTCTAGTGAGGTGTTCTTGGAATGACTTGCTCATATATTCCCCTCCATTATCCGTTCTTAATACCTTCAATTTCGAGTTAAAATGATTAGGAACGTAAGCCTCGAAATTTTTAAATGCATCAAACACTCTATCTTTTAATGGAAGGAGGGTTATCCAAGTGTACTTCGATTTTTCATCTATGAAGGTGACAAAGTATTTACGATTATCTCTAGAAGAACATGGAGAAGTCAACACATCGGAATGCACTAAATCAAAGCATTTATCATAAATAGTCAAAGACATTGGATAAACCGACTTGCAATGTTTGCCTAAGACACACGCCTCACAACCAACATTATCAAAAGAAGTGTTAGGCAACATAATTCTTAAAGCACGGAAATGAGGGTGGCCAGCCCGAGCATGCCAAATAGAGTCACTAAGGCTTCCAACAGCCGAACTAGACAAAGCCAAACCATAGCCGACATTATTAGACAAAAGCTTAGAGTCTTCAAGGATGTAGAGCCCATTTTGAAGTCTTCCTTGTCCCAGCAAGCATCCTGTGCTAATATCCTGAAATGTCACACCATTAGGCCCAAAAATTGCATAGCAATTTAAGTCCGAGACAACCTTTCTAACCGATAAGAGATTGGAGGTAAATTCCGGCATATATAAGGCCCTAGTCTTTTTGTTAAAGAGACCTAGATTCTCTACTCCACTAACCGATATCCTATCTCCATTTGCTATCACAACACTTCCCATCACCAATTCTATACCACTAATTAAGTTCCTATCACTAATCATGTGATGGGAAGCTCTGAAGTCCACAATAAGCGGTTTATGGGAGGTTTGAGAGTAGAGACACATACCAGAGTCCTTAAGAGAGTTGAGGGACTGAATGAGGGCCTCAAGATCGGACTTCTTGAAGACATTTCCTTGGAAGGAAAAAGAAGCTGCCGTCGGAGGTCCTTGGTCCTTTCGTACACCGGCAGAAGTAGTACCTAGATTGGAGACTTGATCGTCCACATCCTCATGAGACAAGTTAGGCTTTGAGTCTTTGAATTTGGAAGGCTTGAGGTGAGGATGAAGAAGCCAGCATTTATCTTTGATATGCCCCTTTTTCTTGCAAAACTCACACACTAGCCGTTTCTGATCCTCACTCATTCCTTGGACCTTGTTCGCGGTTATAAGACCCACTCTACCTTTCCCTTCTAGTAACTCTATGGACCCCTTTTCCTTTTGAATTTGAGCACACACATCCTCAAGGCTTGGTAACCGATTGTCACTAGCAGCTGATCGGAGAATATGTTTCACCAAGTCTTTATAGTTGGAATTGAGATTCATTAGGAGATTAAAGACCTTGTCTTCTTCATTCCTTTCTCTCACAACCTTTGGATCAATGGAGAAAGGCCTTAGCATATCCAATTCTGCCCATAAAGACCGAAACTTTTCAAAGTAAACCGTAAAATCCATATCTTCTTGAAGTAAACCCAAAAGAGACTTCTTCACCTCAAAGACCCTTGTAAGATTGGAAACATTACCATAAAATTTCTGTAGAGTCTCCCAAAGATCTCTTGAGGTTTCACAATATGAATAAGCTTCAAGAATAGATGGATCAAGAGAGTTTTGGATAATTGATTTGACAACTTGATCAACTTGGAACCATTCATCATCTGCATCAAGAATATCCTCATCTTCCTCACTTGAGTCTTGAACTTTCAGGGGTCTAGTCTTGAAAATATGACCCCAATAGCCACAGCGAGTACATATGGCTGTCTTAACCATTCTAGCCCAAAGGAGATAATTTACTCCCTTTGGAATGATTGGAACCGGAGGATTCTTGATTGGATCCATCAAAGTTTGACAAATGTTGACAACAACTGGACCTTTCCTTTACAGAATCCTCAAGAATGACTTTTCCGAGCCTCTCCCTCTTAGATCTTCAAAACCACACAAGATCTTGAAGAAAGGAGACAACTTTTCCGGAAAACAGAGGAAAATAGAGGAAAAACAGAAGAAACCAGAGTTTTTGGACAAGAAACTCACAAAGGTTGAACCTTTATAGGTTTATCAACAACCGGATGCAACCTTATTCTCTCTTGAAGCCGCGGGAGACCTTCTCGAGAAGCTTGAGACCCGCAATGAAGAAAAGAGAATTAAACGTGAAAAACAGAGAATTGGAGAAGCAGAGAGTGTCCGACGATCATGGCTCTGATACCATGTTGGTTTTGGTAATCAAAAGCAATAAAGGAAGCAGCGGAAGCAAAGAGATCAGAGGAGAAACCGAAGAAAAGAAGAGAGAATTCTAGAGAGAGAGAGAGAATAGTGAGAGAGAGACAAATTTTCTTTCTTAAAAATCTATGAACAATACATTGGAGTTACATACATATATATAGCTAACATAAAGAGAGAGAAAAGGAATCAAAAGGAAGAGGGGACCACGGCGCAAGGGGACCACAACGTGCGGGACCACTTCGGTCAAGTCTTCCTTTTTGACCGAAGACTTGACTTCCCTCCGGGACCACAGCCTCTCACGACCCAGGCACATTGCACGTGATGTTGAAGTCGTGGAGGCCCAAACTCCTTCATGCGCACATATCCGCAATCCTTTGGTACACGATGCGACCCGGATTGCCCGCTTCCCGCAGCGCATGAACTCGTTCCGCATCCCATCTCGGACCGCTCCCATCTCAGTACGTTCGTGTCCTGGAGTTGGTTCTTCCCGTTACGATCGCGACTTGCGACCGGAATCCCGAGCGCTCTCATCCTGGTGCTCACGACTGGAGCATCCGCGACCTGGTCGTCTGCAACCTGACCCTGGACTCTACGCGCCCTGGAGCACTCCCGACCTGGATCACACGCGCCTCGGATCACCTGCGCCTTGGGGCGCCCGCTCCCTCTTGCGTCCTCCATCTCTCATCTCCATGCAACTATATATATATATATATATAACCCGATAGTACAATATGGTCACTAGGCCTCTTGGATAGGGAAAAGGGATGGCCTAGTAAGGATGCTTGATCAATACAGATCCAGACATGGTCAGTAAGAAGGAGCACAAAGCTATACAAGACAAACTGGACAGGTTGCTCTCTGTGCAGTAGAAACAGGTGCATCATGTTGAACATGTTGAAGCAGAGGAAGATCAGGTAGAGGAGGTCAGTTTTGTGCAGAACAAAGGAAACAGCTATCGCCCCTACATTAGTTACAAACCTAATCCAAACCTCTGCTACTGGAACACCAATGTGGCTAATCCCCAGGATCATGTATATCCCCCAAAACAGCACAACCAGCCTCCATCTAAACCCTTTATCCCCAGACCACAATACCAACAAATACATCACCAACCCCCTACTGTACCACCTGGATATGAGAACCACAACCCACCCCACCCCCAACAAACACCTGAAGTTATGGACATTTTGCAGCAAATCCTCAAAGGACAGACAACTACAACATCAGAATTAACTAGGAAGTTTGCTGAGGTGCACACAAAGATAGATGCTTCTCAAAGTGATCTACACTGCAAGTTTGAGACACTTAATGCTCGGCTCAAGTATGTCGAGAATCAGCAAAGTTCCTGTGAAACCGACGGGACAACTACTAGGAAATGCTGTTCAGAACCCTAAGGAGTACCACGCCAACGCCATTACACTTCATAGTAGCCGTGAGTTACTGATCCATGCTGAGGATGCAGACGCCACTGAGGACAGTGTCATTCAGGAGAGGGCGGATGATTTGCTCGAAGAACAGCCAGAAATCAGCACGAAACCGCCGAAATCAAGAACACTCGAGCCTGACACTCGACCAACACCTGGTTGGAGAAGTGGAAATCCCGACAGATTTTGTTGTTCTCGATATGGGAAAAGAGCCCAAAGACCCCCCGCTATTTGGTAGTCCTTTCTTGGTCACTGCAGGAGCTGTGATTAATGTACCAAAAGGAGAAATCGAACTGAATTTGGGAAAGGATTTCAAAATGACCTTCAACATCAGCGATGTGATGAGGAAACCGACTATTGAGGGTCAGCTGTTTGTAGTTCAGGAGATAGATGATCTTTTAGAGGATCTGTTTGAGGAATTAATGGAAGAAAATCACCTTGGTACTGCTCTGACAAAAGATGGTTGTGATGGGTACGTGCATAGGGAGACAGAGGTTTACAAGAAAATGTTAGACTCTTACAAGCCTCTGAAAGGGGAAAATCAGCTTGAGACTGTACACTCGAGCCTAACACTCGACCACCACCTGGTCGAGTGTCACGATTCAGCCAGAGACCACCTACACTCGACCAACACACTCGACCACACCAAGGTCGAGTGTCAACCTTCAGTGGATCCAGACGATTGGTGAGAGCTCAAATCACCAAAAGTGGATCTTAAACAACTACCCACGGGGCTTAGGTATGCATTTCTTGGAACCAACTCAATCTATCTTGTGATTGTGAATGATGCATTGACTGAGGATGAGTTAGAAATGTTGCTTGCTGAATTGAAACGGTTTAGAAAGGCTCTAGGATACTCATTGTCTGATATTAGAGGAATTTCTCCTAACTTGTGCACTCATAGAATTCACCTTGAAAATGAATTCTACTCTAGCAGTGACACGAACCTCCTGGGATCTGAGCTTGACGAAGGTTTGATCGATTTTGTGATAAGGGAAGGATCTCATGTATAACGTGAATGATGACGAATGGGACAGATAGATGTCGAGTTTGATGACATATTACACACTCAAAAGAACTTTAAGATCTCTAGATACTACTGACTAGTGATCAGTAACTAAGGATATAACACACCTTAGAAGAATTCAAGAGATTAAACCCTGAAAAACGTTTTTCTATTTAGAATGATGATTGAATGAGTTTTACAAAGCAAACTTAGGTATAAATAGAAAACAAGCCACGAAAATTAGGGTATCTTTAGGGTATCTTCACCTAATCCATCTAATCACCTAAAAACATAATCATTCTATCACTTCAAATTGCCATCTCTCCAATCCACGTGAACCATCCACCATATCCATCTCATCCAATCACGTTTTTCATCTCCATCTCAACAGATCACATTTTCATTTCATTAAACCACGTTCTTATCATCAGATCACTTTCAGCCTTCATCAGAGTTGTCCAAGGGAGTTCCTATCAGGGGGCAATCCTGGTGGTGTATCTGTAGGGAAAACATCATGAAAAATCCTGTAAAAGTTCTTGAAGTTCACTTGGATATACCGGTGTAGTTTCAGCTAAACAAGACAATACTTCTTTGTACATAAATAAGAGTATGGGGAGTTTAGAAAACATAGCCTGTTTAACTCCCTTTGCTTGTATGTAGAAACCTTGTTTCTTGGGTTTAGAATTGGTCTTTGAACCAGATTTAGCTTGCTGTTTCTGATGGTCTTCATACACTTCTCGTGGAGTAAGTGGAACCAGAATGGTCTTCCTTCCCTTAAACTCAAAAACGTGCATGTTTGTTTACCCATCATGTGTCACTCTTCGATCAGATTGCCAAGGTCTTCCCAACAGAATGTGACTAGCTTCCATAGGTAGAATGTCACATAGAACCTGATCTTCATATTTGCCAATCGAAAATGGCACTAAAACTTGATCTGAAACCTCTAATTCACCTCCTTCATTCAACCACTGCAGCTTGTATGGATGAGGGTGCTTGGTAGTAGTCATACCTAGGTTCTTTACCATTGTTTCACTTGCTACATTTGTGCAGCTCCCTCCATCAATTATCAAACTACACACCTTTCCCTTGACTAAACACCTAGTTTGAAAGAGATTCTACCTCTGCTCTTCTATCTCTGGTTTTGGCTGTACACTAAGAGCCCTCCTTGCAACCAAAAGATCTCCTATGACCGGTAATTCTACACCTTCTAATACTTCTTCTTCCTCTGGTTGCAACGTTTCTATCATCTCATCTTCAGATTTGATTTCTCCATTAGCCTTAGTAACGATTATTCTCTTGTTTGGGCAAGCATTAGCATAATGTCCCATTCCTTGACATTTGAAGCACTTAATGTCCCTAGCTCTGGCTGTTGGTGGATTTATTGATCGATTCTGACCTGTATATGTTGTAGGACTCGGTTTCACACTCTCTTTAACCCCATTCGAGATGTTATTTGCTCTGAAAGCAACTG
Organism: Lepidium sativum; assembly: GCA_023374145.1. Lineage (NCBI taxonomy): Eukaryota > Viridiplantae > Streptophyta > Magnoliopsida > Brassicales > Brassicaceae > Lepidium > Lepidium sativum. The sequence goes on along the minus strand of JAKUCM010004420.1, from coordinate 5,497 downwards.
TCTTGTCTTCTCTTGTGTAACTAGGTCAGTTATGTCCAAATCCTCCATAACTAATAGTTTTAGAACCCTTTCTTTTAAGCTGCTGCTCAATCAAAGAGGCCTTATGCAGCATCTGCTCCAAGTTATCATAGTGCTCCATCTCCATTCTGTCTTGAATGTCATGACTAAGTCCTCCTAAAAACCGAGCCATTGTAGCTTCACTATCCTCATGTAACTCAGCTATAATCATCAAAGTTTCTATCTCCTGAAAGTATTCTTCCATGGTTCTGCTTCCTTGACTCAACCTCCTCAATTTCTGATGAAGTTCCCTATGATGATAACTCCGTACAAAACGCCTTCTCATGAGCATTTTCATTCTCTCCCAATTGTCAATTGGTTCATCTCCATTGCGTCTCCTAGAGGTGACAATCTGGTCTCACCAGCTAAGGGCATAATCAGTAAATTCAGTAGCAGCTACTCTCACCTTATTAGCTTCAGAATACGCTTAACAATCAAATGCCAACTCAATCTTCTTCTCCCAATCCAAAGATGCATCGTGTCACTCTTGCCACAAAATGAAGGAATTCGAAGTTTGATTCCTTGCAGCTGTTCCTGGGTTGCTGTCTAACCTCTCTATATCTTCTTCTACTCTTCTGGCTATTACCACTTGATCCTAAACTAGTGCTATAATATGTGGCAGCCATCGGATCCCTCCTAGTCTCAATTCCTTCGGTTTGAGTTTTTGTGCAATTTGCAGCCTTCTTCTTTCCACTCCTACTACTTTCTGATGATGACAATGCAAGCTCAGCCCTGAACCCTTCGAATTTTGGCATCCATCATTCGCTCTAGTTTGGACGTGATGTTGTTGGTGATTGTGGTTGTCACGGCTTCAAGAAACAATTCGTTGTTGAATGCATGACTTGTTTGTGGTTCATCGTCTCCCATTGTCTCTGAAACTCAACACAAAAGTACAGCAGTAACTAATTCTAAAAAAAGGAAATTCAAAGAGAAAGGGAAATTGAAGGAGAAAAGGGAATTCAAAGAGAAGAGGAAACTGAAACAAAAAAATGGAAATTTCGTAAAAAGGAAAAAGAAAAAACGTTTTGTCTAATACTAGGGTTTTCTTCTTTTGATTTTTGCAAGTTACAGCAGCCACAATTTAACCTAGCCACCCAAATTGAAATCAAAAATAATAAGCTATGAAATCTAATAAATAACACAAATTTTGAATGATAAACAAGGCACAAAAGCAGATCAGTTGGTGAAGAGGAATTGTAAAAAGAAACAATAACATATAATCGAGTTAATGGGATTGAAGAACTTAACTTTCAAGTTCTTGCTCTGATACCACATGACATGAACCTCCTAGGATCTGAGCTTGACGAAGGCTTGATTGATTTTGTGATAAGGGAAGGATCTCGTGTATAACGTGAATGATGACGAATGGGACAGATAGATGTCGAGTTTGATGAGACATTACACACTCAAAAGAACTCTAAGATCTCTAGATACTACTCACTAGTGATCAGTAACTAAAGATATAACACACCTTAGAAGAATTCAAGAGATTAAACCCTGAAAAATGTTTTTCTATTTAGAATGATGATTGAATGAGTTTTACAAAGCAAACTTAGGTATAAATAGAAAACAAGCCACGAAAATTAGGGTATCTTTAGGGTAAAATCATGGGCTTAAGTTATTAGCCTAATGGGCCTAAGGAATGTGTAAACCCTTCAGCCTCATTAAAAACCTTAGTGTTAAAACCCATTGGGATAAAACACACTTAAGGGAAAAAGAGTGCTGAATGGTTTACACGCCCATTAGCTAACTTTCTGGAGTTCTTAGTGTAAGCATCAAGGTATGCCGTTCTGGAGGTTCGGATGTGTGCATCTTGGTGAGCATTCCTTCAATAACTTGGTTCAGCAACTTCCTTCTAGCTCTAGTCATTGGTTCACTCGGTATTGCTACTTCCAATTCAGCTTCATCTTCATGCTTATTGATAAAGACGTTTTTGCGGTGTTTTCTCAAATACCAAACTGTCTATCTAATCAATTGCAGTACAGTATGGTATCAATCCAATGGGAGAGTAACTAGCAATCAAGATATAATCTACTTATCCTAATCTAAGCCAGATTCGGTTTAGCGAGTGGTGGTCTATCCTAGGTGACAACGAAATCCTAAAACAAAATGCTAAAAACGAAATAAAGTATTTAGAATGTAAAAACTGAGCATTAAAAGTAAAGCAATAGTAAAACTAATATTTAAGTGCAACAAGAAATCTCAACCTAAAACAGAGTATTAAAATAACGAAAGTTCAATAGAGGAAAAACGGGTTCTCGAGGTTTAGGATCAATGATTAGGGTATTCCTAGGGGTTCCAGACTTATCTATCAACCTATTTAGATGACCTCTAAGCAAGGAATCACAAAGTAATCACATTCACTCTCGCGCAATGGGACCTCTCCTAAAAGACAACCTGATTTGACTCTTGCCCAACGATTGGAAATTCAAGAGGCCTTAAGTATGGACCTTACAAAGCCTAATAACATCCTAGGCAATCAATCTCTTGAGCTAGGAAGATGCTATCTTAACTTAAGCATGTTCAAGTGATTCCCCAAACGCCTCTCGGGGGGATTCACCAAGAGATCGAATTTCAATTGATCAGAAAGAAACAAGCATTAAGAACACTTAAATTAAAGAGATCTAAGACCTTAATTAAACATAAACAAATCTGGAAATCCCTAAGTTTTCCCCTAATCTCACCCTTTCCTCAAGAACCCTAGACTAACTTACTCAGAATTCATGAAATAAAACATAGACTTAAAATCGAAAATCAATTGCATAAAACTTAAGACTAAAAAAATCGTAAATGCCTTTTTAAAGATAAGACTCGAAATTTGCTAGAAAAGATTGTATATTGAAACTTGAAATTCTAGTACAATTTATAGATCAAAAGATCTTAAAGAAAAGGAAAAAATACTTAAAGAGAAAAAGGGAAAATTCACTAGAAAGAAAAATGGGAAATTCCTTTAAAAATAAAAAGGAAATTTCCTTAAGAAAGAAAATAGAAAAAGCCTAAAAGATAATTGGGCTTGCACAAATGGGTCTTGATGGGCTTTTTCGCAGAGAAGCCCAAGAAGTCAATCTTCGTCCAAAGTCTTAGTTCTGGTCCACAAATTCACTCGACCAAGTGATGGTCTAGTGTCATGCTCGAGTGTCAGAGACTCGAGTGCCAAATCTTTTAGTTCGCATCCTGAACTTCAACCTTAGGCCAGACGATTCCTCATTGGTCTTCTTGTAATCCAAAATACTCCGTGATAAGCTCCAAAAAGTACCTAAAAATCTCTTTTATGCAATGTATGCAATGCCCAACACTAATAATGCAAATTATGCTAAAAAAACCTAAAACAATGATAACAATGCAAGTATGAATGCAAAACATGCTAAATAATGGTCCTAAAATGTGGTAAAATGCAGACACATCACTTATCCGCGTCTCCCTTGTTGTGTTTTCCATGTTGGGGAGTTGAGCTGTCCATGATCGCATCATCCCCTCCCTCTTGAGAAGGATTTGTCCTCAAATCCGATTGATCTGCAACATAAGGGATCAAGTCAGAAACGTTGAAACTAGAGCTGATATTGCATTTACATTGCATATCGATTTCGTAGGCATTGTTGTTGATCTTATTTGTCACTTCAAATGGTCCATCAATCCTAGGCATTAGCTTGGACTTCCTTTCAGCTGGGAAGCGCTCCTTTCTAAGATGAATCCATACCAAGTCTCCTTCTTGGAATTCCATATGGCGCCTCCCTTTGTTGGCTTTCTTGGCATATAACTTCGTTTTCTCCTCTATGTTTATTTTGGCCTTCTCATGTATTTGTCTCACCAATTCAACTTTCTCCTCACCATCTGCACTTATACTCTCACTCAAAGGCAAAGAGATCAAGTCTAATGGTGAAATGAGATTAAATCCATAAACAATTTGAAAAGGAGAGAATTTAGTGGCAGAATGCATTGAATGATTGTATGCAAACTCTACATGAGGTAAACAATCCTCCCACGTTTTCAGATTCCTTTTCAGGATAGCACGAAACAAGGTAGACAAAGTTGTTAGATATAAGATAAAGAGATAGAGAGTTTCGGAAGAATGAAGAGACTCATAGAAAGAATCGAAAATCATAATCAAGTATTTCATTCAACATGCTTTTACAGTGAGATTGGAAGTCTATATATAGAGGTTACAAGCTTTTCGCAAAGGATGAAGATGGAGGCTCTCATTTGACCGTTGGAGAGGAGGTGAGAGACTTTTGTGAATCCCGAGGTGGTCCCAAGCTGCGCTTCCTCGTCCCGAGAGAAAGTGACTGCTCCTTGGCCTCGGTCTCTACACAAATGGATAAGGTCACATGTTCCTCTTATGTCTCCAACGGTCATGAAGTCTCCAACAGTCATGAAGTTACACTCCAATTACTTCCTAAGTCATCGTTAGCTTCAAACTCCTTGAAAATCAAGTCGTGACCGAGCGTTGACTTTATCGGAGAAGCGTTGACTCAATTGTGGGTCGTCTGCGGTACGTGATCCTTCGTACCGCGGTACATGGCTTCTCGGACATTCGGCTTACCCGCGGTACGTGATCCTTCGTACCGCAGTACGTGGGTATCTCGGACCTTCGGCTTACCCGTGGTACATGATCCTTTGTACCGCAGTACATGGGTATCTCGGACCTTCGGCTTACCCGCGGTACATACTGATGCGTACCGCGGGACGTGTACGCCTCGACTCCTCTATTACCCGCGGGACATAAAACCTCGATCTGATACTTGCCTGGGGTACGTACTGACGTGTACCGCAGGACATTAATTTCTCGACCCAATACGTGAACCTCGGTACGTACTGACTTGTACCGTGGTTCACGATTCCTCGATCCGATGACACTATCCGATCCGTCTTCTGCTACGATCATTCTTCCGACCCGATTGACGGTTACTTCCAACCCGACTATGAACTTGATCCGATAACATAAATCTTTGACCCGATTGATGGTTTAGTGGCCTTGATAGGTCTTGATCAATAAAAGTCATATTTAGTACTTCAGTCTGACCATCGGTTTGTGGATGACATGTAGTAGAAAACATGAGCTTAGTACCTAGCTTAGACCAGAGAGTTCTCCAAAAATGACTAAGAAACTTAGTGTCTCTATCTGAAACAATAGTTCTAGGCATGCCATGCAATCTAACAACTTCTCTAAAGAAGAGATTAGCAATGTTCAATGCATCGTCGGTTTTGTGACATGCTATGAAATGCGCCATCTTAGAGAACCTATCGACAACCACAAAAATCGAATCTCTACCAGTTCTAGTCCTAGGCAATCCTAGCACAAAATCCATAGAAATATCAGTCCAAGGATGCATGGGAATAGGGAGAGGAGTGTACAAACCGTGAGGCTGAATCTTAGACTTAGCCTCTTTTTACTTAACACATCGATTTCACACCTTCTCTACATCTCGCTTTAGATGCGGCC
>JAKUCM010004419.1:0-49764 GCA_023374145.1 Lepidium sativum | reverse complement strand
CACTTTATTAATTCCTTGAAGACGCCATGAAGACGATGAAGAGGATGAGATAGTCCCTGCTCAAAGCCAACAAGTGTATAAGAAGTGATTCGGTTAGCACTATGAATCAAATCACATAAGAGGACATACATTCTATATAAGTGTAATTTGTGGCAGTTGTCTTTAAATAGAAAGAGTTCTATAGTATAGTCAAAAATAAAACAGTTATCTGCATGATGAGACAGAAGCATTGTTTGGGTTATTCTCAAAAACTAAGAAGTAAAGAGCTCAGGCTTCTCGTTTTCAGTTGCTGAGACCAAGTTAAATTACTCGAATCCTGTAAGTTACTTCAATTGTCTTCTCTCTGTCAGCAAACCAAACAGCTCAATTGAGTCCAGTTAGCCCATTTAGACTTTTTGTGGAGTATCTAATGTTTACAAGCCCGATGTTGTGGTCCTGGACTTGGATTACAAAAGGCCTTTGTACATAATTTTCACAATGAGATCGCTTATAATGGTTTCAGACAACTACCAGCTAACTCATTAAGTTGTATACAAATTCAGCTACAATTACTATACTTTTGCCTGCTTTTGTACCATAATTGAGATTATGAAGCATGTGAAGGAAATCCACGGTTAGTTGGTAGTTATAATATGAACTACGGCTGCTCGATTGGTAGTTGGACTCCGACATAAATATAAACCAACAGTAAAAATGTCTCAAAGATTTGGAATCTAATAAGATATAGAATTCAATGTGTAGGCATCACATATAATGAATGTTCAGACACAAAAATAAAGGAAATGATGTGATAAGACTTTCCTTAGTTAATCAGAAAATGACACAAAGGGAAGTCTTAAATTGGGGGCAGGTCAACAATAACTGTCACACAATTAGTTTATTATTTATGAGAAGTGGTCAACCACTTTGTATCTTTTCTTATTTGTATAGTTTATAAATTCCACGTGCTTGTTTCGTGTTTGTAGTCTTTCCAACACGAACGTGAAAACTTTATACAAACCTCAACTTACCACTTAAGGATAATAATAAATAAGATGTCGATGAGACCAATGCAAAGGTAAACGTGTGTCTCACGTGTCTATATTATCAGGATCAGATCTGATGAAGCCATTAAGTATCTTTAAGCTTATCCATTTATAACATCGAGAAAGAGAGAAGAGAGTGAGCAAAGAGAAATAGAGATTAAAAATGGAGGAAATGCGAGTGAAGAGAAGGATAGTGTTGGTTCCAGTTCCAGCTCAAGGCCATGTGACTCCGATTCTGCAACTTGCGAAAGCTCTTTACTCGAAGGGTTTCTCAATCACTGTTGTTCTTACACAGTATAATCGAGTTAGCTCTTCCAAATACTTCTCTCATTTTCGTTTTCTTACCATCCCTGGTAGCTTAACTGCGTCTGATCTCAAAAACCTTGGACCACTTAAGTTTATGCTCAAGATCAATCAAATCTGTAAGACAGGCTTCAAGCAATGTTTAAGCAAATTGTTGCAGGAACAAGATAATGATGATATTGCATGTGTCATCTACGATGAGTACATGTACTTCTCTCAAGCTGTAGCTGAGGAATTCCAACTTCCTAGTGTTGTCTTTAGCACTACAAGTGCTACTGCTTTCGTCTGTCGTTCTGTTTTGGCTAGAGTCAATGCAGAGTCTTTCTTCATCGACATGGAAGGTACTCAAAATACTATTTAGCTTTTTCCTCGAACTTCAAAAACACGTTTAGATAAAGCAATCCAAATTTCTTTCATTTTGCAGATCCTAAAGTGCCAGACAAGGTGTTTCCTGGGTTGCATCCTCTAAGGTACAAGGACTTACCAACTTCAGTATTTGGTCCATTAGAGAGTCTTCTCAAGGTTTACAGCCAGACTGTCAAAATTCATACAGCTTCCGCTGTTATAATCAACTCAGCGAACTGTCTAGAGAGCTCGTCTTTGGCATGGTTGCAACGAGAACTACAAGTTCCTGTGTATCCTATAGGCCCTCTTCATCTTGCAGCTTCTGCACCATCTAGTTTACTAGAGGAGGACAGGAGCTGCATTGAGTGGTTGAACAAGCAAAAACCGAGCTCAGTGATTTACATAAGCTTGGGAAGCTTGGCTCTAGCAAAAACTAAAGACATGTTGGAGATGGCTTGGGGATTGAGTAATAGCAAGCAATCTTTTCTGTGGGTTATCCGACCAGGTTCTGTTCCTGCCATGGAATGGATAGAGTCCTTACCAGAGGAATTTAGTCAGTTGGTTTCAGAAAGAGGTTACATTGTGAAATGGGCTCCACAGATGGAAGTTCTCAGACATCCTGCAGTAGGAGGGTTTTGGAGTCACTGCGGATGGAACTCAACGCTAGAGACCATCGGAGAAGGAGTTCCAATGATCTGTAGGCCCTTTACCGGCGATCAGAAAGTCAATGCCAGGTACATAGCGAGAGTTTGGAAAATTGGAGTACAATTGGAGGGAGAGCTGGAGAAAGGAGCTGTGGAGAGAGCTGTCAAGAGGTTGATTGTGGATGAAGCAGGAGCAGAAATGAGGAAGAGAGCCATCTACTTGAAAGAGAAGCTTGAAGCCTCTGTCAGAAGTAAGGGTTCGTCATGCACGTCTTTAGACGACTTTATGAATTCATTAAATTCCATGTAGTCCATGTTCAAATTCAAAATTGTATCAGACAAGATTCGTGTAGCATTATGAATCAAATGGCATAAATGGAGATGTATTTTATTGCAACTGTGTTTTTCCTGGCAGTTGTCTATAAATAAAAGAGTTTCCACATTTCTGGAGACAAAAGCACTGTCCTAGGTCAGGCTCAAACAGGACAAAAGATAAAAATCTTAGCTTCTATACTACAGTTGCTGAGCCCAAAATCAACACTTGAAACCTTCTAGCAACTTCAGTTATTTCCACTTTATCATCAAACCAAACGGCTCAACTGAGTCCACTTGGGCTAGTTTAGTTTCTCTCAAAGATCAACAAAGAAGGTTAGAGTATGAAGAGTAGACCTCTAAGCTTCAAGTCTCTGTCAGAAATGGAGGCTTTTCGTAACTTTAGTTCATTTCCATTAAGACATTTGAAGTCCACACGTTTAATGATTCACTGTTGCCAACCATCTGTTTTAACCCTTTCCTTAACAAGTCTCTCCCATGAATCATGTTTTTCCAAGCATATGATGGTATTGTTAAGATCTGTAGTTCTTAATGGTTTTTTGTATATTCCATTGATCATAGACTTGTCCCTTAAATACATACATTGAGAGTTTAAATGTAATGACCTAATTACACCTGTAATATGTACATAAGCCAAACTTGATAATAAACGACTCGAACTAAAGTTGATAGCAGACAAGCTATTGGAGTGTAACACAATTGGCTCGGTGATCGGTATACCCATTTCTGGCAAAAAGTTCGCGGAACCAAAGAATCTCGCTTACTGTGTCAGCCATAGCTCGATATTCAGCTTCCGTAGAGGACCGAGAAACGACATCATGTTTCTTAGTCTTCCACGAAATAGGAGAGCCACCAACCTGAATAAACCAACCTGTCAGAGAACGACGAGTAACTGGACAGGAAGCCCAATCGGAATCACACCAAGCCGATAAAACCAAAGGAGCATCAACATGAAGTAAAAACCCTTGTCTGGGAGACGGTTTGAGGTACCGAATAACACGTAATGCAGCGTCCAGATGTCCCTTTCGGAGAGAGCTCATAAACTGGGAGAGAATGTGTATCACATAGGACAATTTTGGCTGAGTAACCCCAAGGTAAATAAGCTTGCCAATCAAACGACAATACTGTTTCACATCGTCGACAACTTCGCTCTTGTCGAGGGCCAGGCGATGATGTTGCTCGATGGGGAAAGCAACCGATTTGACACCCAGCAAACCTGCAGATGCAATCAGATCCTATGTATATTTCCTTTGACAAAGATATATACATGTGGGATTGCGAGCAACTTCAAGACCCAAGAAATACCGCAGAATCCCTAAGTCCTTCATGTGAAAACATGAACTCAAATAGTGCTTAAAATCAGCAATGACTTCAACCGAGCTACCCATAATAATCAAATCATCAACATAGACTAAAACATGAATCCGGGTAGAACCACGAGCAAATATGAAGAGTGACTAGTCGAAGATATTATGCGTGAACCCATAGGACAAGAGAGTTGTGCATAACTTTTCAAACCAACAATGGGGAGACTGGCGTAAACCATACAGTGAATTGTGCAAACGACATACCTCGATTTTGTCTTGTGTACGAAATCCACGCGGAAACTGCATATACACCTCTTCATGAAGATCACCATGGACAAAAGCATTGTCCACATCCATTTGGTGAACTTCCCAAGAAGAGGAAGCAGCCTGTTGGAGAAAAGTTCTAATCGTTACCATCTTCGCAACCGGTGTAAACATCTTATTAAAATCAACACATGAGTTTGATTGTTACCAAGTACAACCAAACGTGATTTGTGACGTTCCAAAGAGCGATCTGAATAAAACTTCAGCTTATAAACCCACTTACAACTGATTGCTTTCTTCCCAGGAGAAAGATCCTCAACCGTCCAAGTCTGATTTTCTTCAAGCGCTTCAATTTCATTCTGCATAGCAACACACCAATTTGGATCTTCAGCAGCCTCTTTTTTGTGATGAGGCTCTTGTCCAACATTAATAGCAGAGATAAAATGCTGGTAATCCGAGGAGAAACGATGACTGGATACATAATTATCCAGCGGGTAAGGATTGGAGCTTAGAGACGGAGTTTCGACTAACATCATCAGATAATCCGCGAGACGAGTTGGTGCCCATTTTAAGCGCAATCCTCGACCAAGTGGCTCAATAGCAGACTTGTCGTCAGTAGTAGTTTCAGAATCTGAGATTGGTGGTCTCTCAGATATGGTTGATGAGGGCGTAGGAGAAGATGGCTTCGCCGATGAAGAAGACGAAGCCTCGCGGGATGAAGACGAAGCCTCGCTGGATCTGGGTGAAATCGGTTCAGTGGAATCCAATTGAACCGGAGTTGAAGAGGCGGTTCGATTAAAATGAACTGATGTCATTGGTTCAGGCAAAACAATAGGGTCAGTTTGATTTAAGTGAACCGGAGTAATTGGTTCGATTAAATCGCGCTAAACCTGAGGAGCTGTACCAGTCGGATTTAAGTGAACTGAGACATGCACCTCTTCGTTAGCAGAGAAAAAAACTGCATCAGGAGTATCCAAAACTGCAGGAACTGTGGTCAAATTCGAGTTCTGCACTTCAAGTGAAAAAATCGATTCCGAGAAAACAACATCCCGGGAGATAGAGATGATTCTAGTTTCTAAATTGAGAACCCGCCATCCTTTCTGAGCAAACAGATACCCCAAAAACACTGATTTTTTCCACGTGAAGCAAACTTGTCTCCACCATGACGATTATTATAAACATAACAGAGACAACCAAAACCCGCAAATTTTGGAGTGGAGGAGGCCGAGCATAAATAAGTTTGAATGGTGTCTTACCATCAAGTAGTGGAGATGGCGTGTGGTTAATTAAATAACATGCTATGAGAGCATAATAACCCCAATAATCGATTGGAAGATGCGCTTGAAAATAAAGAGCTCGAGCAACGTTCAGGATGTGACGATGCTTCCCCTCAACTCTACCATTCTGCTGAGGAGTACCAACACAAGAGGTCTCATGAATGATTCCTTTTCTGCAAAATAGTGATGCAAACCAACGAATTCGGCTCCATTATCACTTTGAATCGTTTTCACAGATGTGGAGACCTGTCTTTCAACAAAAGCAATAAAAAATTTCAGATGTGTAGTTGCTTCACTTTTTGTTTGAAGAAGATAAATTCAAACACCCCGAGAGTAGTCAGCAACGAGTGTTAAGAAATATGTAGAACCACAAAGAGCAGAAGTTCGGTATGGACCCCAGATATCGTAGTGAATCATTTCGAAAGCAAGTGTTGTTTTATTAGAACTCAATGAAAAAACAACTCTTGTTTGCTTAGCCCGGATACAAATTTCACAAGCTTTTGAATCGAAATGACTAGTGTTACTAAATCCAGAAAGGTTTAATAAATCCAAAGCTTTTATCGAAGGGTGGCCAAGTCTACAATGCCACACGTCCATGGATACACTCCATGTGATGCGGCAAGCAATCTTGAACTCCACATCCACAAAAAATAAAGCATATTTGCCTCTTCACCCATACCAATCAACATCCGCGTTGTTTGATCCTGAATAACACAAATCCTGTCAGTGATCTGAAAAATACGACCCCTCGTCCTTGTCAACTGTGAAAATGATATTAGATTGACATTTAAGACCATCAACAAAATACACATCTTGAAGAACCAAAGAAGGACCCAAACAAACTGATCCTTGCTTTGTTGAAGTAGTAAACCGCCCATCGGGTAACTTAATGAGCATATGACTCATAGTAGACACATCAAACAAATTCGCAAAGCAACCAGTCATGTGATTGGATGCACCTGTGTCAATGATCCAAGAGGTTAAAGGAGACATACACTATGGAGGAGGATGTGCGGAAGACTTGCGTTCATCCAGCATTTGAACGAGAGTTTTCCATTTGGTATCGTTCAATCCAGTGATACCCAAACGATCGTAGATGTGAGAGGAGCAGCAGCAACATTGTGACTCATAATCGGTGCCAGTTGAGTCTGATTTTGCATGAAAACATGTTGGACTCGGGCTGGTTCGGTGGAGCGAGTTGCAGATGAGTTCCTCTGTTTGTTTCTTTGCCTATCAACCCACCAAGGAGGATATCTGATCTTTTTGAAACAGTTTTCTCCGAGGTGACCTGATTTTCCACATTCAGTACAAATCATGCTCGAACCTGATTTAGGCGGTGGAAGAGAATGAGCAGATTGCACTGCGAAACTGACTCCTTCGCTGCGTTCTTCATGAAGCCTTCTCGCGAGCTTGGACTCTTCATCTTGGGCGAGAATTTGGTATGCCTCGTCGAGAGATGGGAGAGGAACACGGGAAAGAATGTTCAATTTTACAGTGCCATAGAGAGACTCATCAAGACCCATAAGAAACTGATGAAGTTTGTCATCTTCACGTTCCTTTTTTACTTCTTCCATGGTCTTTTCTTGTTGATAATCAGCCAAACTTCTCCAAAGTTGAGTAAGTTTACCTTAATAAGCTTGAAGAAACATTCCTTTTTGGCGACATGTGACGAGTTCCGTCTTGAGACGTTGAACTCGCTGGCCATTCTTGACACCGAATCTTGTCTGAGCAGTAGTCCAAAATTCGTGTGCATTATCAATATGAGAGAGAGAAGAAGTGATACTCTCATCAATGGTTAATTTCATCCAGGAGACTATGAGAGCATTGTTGGCGATCCAATCCTCATAATCTTCAGAGTTTTCTTCAGGTTGATAGATGCTTCCATCAACAAATCCAAACTTCTTGCGTGCTTTCAAAGCATTCTGCAAATTTGATGCCCATTCATCGTAGTTAGGATCTTGAAGTAATGGTTTGGATATTAGTGTTCCAGGATTATCAATAGAAGAGAGATTATATGGAGAGATTGTCCGTCTTGTGGTCTCAATCCTCAAGCCAAATCTTTGGGAACCCATCGTTGAAGTGGTTGATGTGGCTGTCGCAGAACCAGTATGAGAGGGAGATGTCATCGGATCAGAAAAAAAAATTTAGGGTTCGGCCGAGAAAAAAATTTGATTGAACGAGAAAGAAGAAGAAGGAAAAGAATAAGTGTTGTGCGGAGAAGTTACAACACAAGATCGAACTAATAATCCTTTAGTGGTTGGATTATAGCTATGATACCATGTTAAGATCTGTAATTCTTAATGGTTTTCTGTATATTCCATTGATTAGAGACTTGTCCCTTAAATACATACATCGAGATTTTAAACGTAATGACCTAATTACAACTGTAACGTACATGGGCCAAACATAGCCCAATAGGTATCACTACAAAAAATGATGATGGAGTGTGACTCTGCTTCCAAAAAATCAATCCATCAAAATAACCATTTTTTGTAAAAGAAACAAAAAGACTAGTAGGAAACATCAACATTTTCCATGATTGTTTTACTAGCAATGCCTCATTAAAGCACATCATATCATACTCGGGCATCGCCATTGCAACCGCCGTAAGAAGTATTTCCTTCCCTCCTTGAGAAAGTGTTTTGCAGTGCCAGTTAGAGAATCTAGTTTTGAGGCAGTCATGAATGTAACCCGACAACTTCCTCTTGGAACCACGGAAGCACTCCGGCAAGCCCAAATAAGAGATGTCTCCTTCCTCATTGTGAATACCCATTAAGCTCTTAATTTGAAGCTTAACCGATTCAGCAATACATGCACCAAAAGAGATAAGAGATTTTGCCAAATTTCTAATTTGACATGTCGCCTCTCCATATAAGGATAATATGGACTCAAGCTTTGACACTGCGTAAGATCCGCCTTGCACATTATAAGGTTATCGTCTGCGAAAAACAGATGGTGTATTGATGGCCCTCTAGGAGAAAACTGGATTCGACTAATTGAGCCATCTCTCTCGGCTTGATTGAGCATATGTGAAAGACCTTCTGCACATAACACGAAGAGGAAGGGAGACAATGGATCTCCCTGATGCAGTCCTCTATGCAAAGATATCATGCCATGAGATTGTCCATTGATGAGGATTGAATAGGTGCTTGCTGTTACACACCCATTTGATCCATCGGTTATCAAAGCCCAGTGCATGTAACAAGGATTGAAGGTAAGGCCATTCGACCCTGTCAAAGGCCTTAGACATGTCAGTTTTGATGACCAACCTATAAGTATGCACCACCTCATGAGTTATAAGTATGTTGTCGGAGATCATTCTATCAGCTATGAAAGCAGACTGGTTCAGGCAGATGATCTGAGATAAGAAAGGTTGCAACCGAGTTACTAGTATTTTTGATACAACCTTATACATTACCGAACAGAGGCTGATTGGCCGTATATCATTCATCAGATTCGCATTTGGCTTTTTTAGGATCAAACAGACATGAGTGTAGTTCCATTCTTTGTCAAATTTCCCAGTTCTGAAAAAAGAGACCTCCTCGGTGAAAGTCGGACCTATTACTTCCCAATATGTATGAAAGAAGAAGCCACTCATTCCATCATGACCTGGTGCGCTAGATGCCTTTATTGCGAATACTGCTTGTTTAACCTCTTCAGGAGTTACTACTGCAATCAATGATTGATTAACGTTCTCATTCACTCTCGGTTCCATGCCTGAAAAGATATGAGATTGGTTGGACTGGTATGAAGAAGAGAACAAAGTCTGAAAATACTTGACTGCCACATTACCTTCGGAGGCTTCCGATTTATGCACAATACCATGATTGCCAAGTAACTGGTCCAGATTGTTATTCGATCTTTATACCTTCACAGCAGCATGAAAGTATCTTTTGTTGTTGTCTCCTCCTTGAAGCCACCTTTCACGTTCAATATCCCTTTGTAAGATCTGAATTTTGTGAAGGGAATTGTATAGAGTATATAAGGAAGGGATAATTATGTAAATGATTATATCATAATAAGGGTAGTCTTATATATCGTATATATTGTAGTATTCTCAATTCAATACAAGATAATTCATTCTCTAAACCTACATGGTATGAGAGCCATCGATTCCTAAAAATTGCAGCCACTCTTTTCTCATCTATACTCTCTCCCTTATCGTTTTCTTCCTCTTAACTTCTATTTTCTTTTTATCTTATCAATGGATGCACGACACGCTCCTGCTTACATCATTTACCTTGGTCACACACCCATCTCTTGGTATTCTAAGAAGCAAAAAGGAGTTGCACGATCATCGACTGAAGTTGAGTACAAAGTTGTCGCTTATACTGCTTCCAAACTCTGGTGGATCTGCTCCTTGCTCACGGAACTACATGTTCAACTCCCAGCCACTCCGGTGATTTACTGTGACAACGTTGGCGCCACCTACCTATGTGCTAATCCGGTTTTCCATTCACGGAAAAAACACATTGCATTGGACTATCATTTTGTGCGAGATAATATATGTTCAGGTGACACACGTTTCTACCAAAGACCAACTAGTCAATGCACTCACCAACCTCTACCACGACCACGGTTTGACGATCTTCATTCCAAGACTGGAGTCACTAAAGCGCATCCATCTTGAGGAGGCGCATAAAGTATATAAAGAAGGGATAATTATGTAAATGATTATATCATAACTAGGGTACTCTTATGTATCGAATATATTATACTATTCTCAATTCAATACAAGATAATACATTCTCTAAACCTACAAATTGGTGATGTTATCCTTCTTCCGACTGCTTAGAGCTTTTCTACAACTTCTGAGCCAAGAAGCTACACCCACATTCCTTTGTTGAGACCAAACTCGTTGGATGGTTTCCATTGTTGGAGACACAACAAAAGCGGGTTATACTGTCAAATCCGAATATTGGCTTGCCTCCACACTCCAAGATTCAAATGTTGTGAGGCGTCCCTATGTCAACCAATCTACACATGCTATTGATCATCTCATTTGGAAAGCCAATGTTCCTTAGAAGATAAGAGTCTTTCTTTGGAAGGCAATCAAGGGAGCCATTCCTGTGGCAGATAACTTGAATAACAGGGGATTGAAAGTTGAAGATAGATGTCCATTGTGTGGTTTTGTAGGTGAATCAATTTAACACTCTCTGTTCACTTGCCCTTTTGCGAGACAGATTTGGGCTTTGTCCTTCATACCTTCTCCACAATCGGGTTTTGAAGGCCACTCCTTATACCACAACATTCACTACATCTTGAATATGCAGAAAAACTCAAGAGTGCCTAAAGAAATCTCAGCACTTGGTCCTTGAATCATATGGATGTTATGGAAAAACAGCAACGATCTCTTCTTCGAAGGATTGGTATCAGTAGCTCCATTGCTCCTTCTCAAAATCAGAGATGCTGCAGATGAATAGTCCCGTTCTCAAATTTTAACACAGGACCAGGACGAAGCGACCACACTCTCAACAACAGACAGCGTCCCCCTCCAAAATTTTGGCTTAAGTGCAATGTTGGTAGCTCTTGGAATAAAGACACATCAACAGGGGGATCTTCACGGGTTTTAAGAAACTATGCAGGCCATGTTCTTCTACATAGTAGAAAATCTTTTGTTCAAATTTATTCTAAAAAGGAAGCGGCTCTTGAAAGCTGGCTTTGGGCTATTGAAAGCATAAAAAGTCTTAGGGTGATTAACGTCATTTTTGGCCTCACTAACTCGGACCTGACTAAGGCAGTATTATACCCTGCTTCTTGGCCATCTCTCACTCACGAATCAGCGCGTCTTCGGAATAGCTCTAGCTGATCTTAACTCCTGGCAAACACTTACAGAATCGTACAAATCTAACAAAGGGGATCACTTATTGCTCTGAACGTTACTATAGAGAATCGACGTCAATCTTATGTGGCAAGTGGGTTTCCTTGCTGGCTTCAAGGCTTATTTAACGCTTTTGTAAATCCTACCTGATTAGTGTTGATCCTTTGATCTTTATAACAAATCATACAACGAAATTTATTTATTACATAAATATCCACTCGTAACCTTAAGCCATGAGTCGTTGTGTTATTACTTCCTAAGTATTAGGTTTAAATATCGTCTATTAAGATCTGGTCATTCGGGTACTTGTTTAGGTTTATATTAAAAAAATTTGGATTTCGAGTTTCTGAATTTAGACATATAGAACTTGTTCAGATATTTTAGAGTTTTGAGTCGGGTTCGGTTCTATATATTTTGGGTTCGGTTTAGTATATTTTGGATTCGGGTCGGATTCGATTTCTATAAAATACCATATTTCGGGTTCAGGTTCGGAGAGAGTTTTGATATTTTTATTTAAATCTTAAAAAAAAACTGAAAATTTTATAGAGAAATAATAATTTAATTTTCAAAGTTAAATATTTTAGTTTTTTCGTTCAATTCAATTGAAATTGATTAATATATATATATATATATATATATATATATTTATAATTATAATTTTGAATATTAACTAACTAAAATTATATTTAATTACTTTAAAATATATAATATGTTTCGGATATTTCTGTACCTATTCAGGTTTTGGTTTTTATTATCAAACTTTCATTATGTGAAACTTATTCGAATATTTTGTCGGGTACAGTTTATTTTATTTAGAGTCGGGTTTTTATCGGGTATTATGCCATGACCCATTTAGTCAACTTAGTTGGACCGTCTCAAACGCCCATTTAGTTTCTGCCAGCCCAATCTTTGTTTTTCAATTTTGGCCTACAAATCGAAAAATCACCTGTTTCACATCGCCGTGCGACTCGACGGGACTAATCTCAAGCTGAAAATCTAACCGAGTCCACTCGATCGCCTCAGATTCTAATCGCTGTCTGCTTCCTCTGTATTGCAATTTGTAATATGCAAGCAAGCTTCTCCATCGTGCTTCTAGTGGTTTCGCTTCATTTTGTTCCTTTCCCGAAGGTTTTTGTCAATCGCAAAAGTAGATAGATCAGAAGTTAGCAAAAAGATTGGTAAATCTAGTTACTCCCGCTTCTATTGTAGAATCTTCACTTAGATTATTCGGGATATGGTTGTCAATTTTAGGTTTGGGAACTGAAATGTTATTGCGAATTATGTTTAGGTAACGGAACCAGTTATGGAATCGTTGCATTGAGTAAAAACCCTAACCAGTATAGCAGTTTGTTGTGGGAGCTGAATTTTTAATGGAAGCGACGATTAAAAACTCTAGTAGTAATGGTGAGTGGACAGTGGTCTTACCTAGTAAAGGAAGACTTGAAAGAAAAAGAAAATCGAAACCAAAGAGTCAAGAAGAACAACAACAATTATGGAAATCAGATTATCTTGAAGTTGATCCGGAGAGGCTAGCAAGAATAAAGCAGAAGATGGAAATCTCTATGAAGAAAATCGAGTGCTCCAAATTTTACGCAGCATTTTTAGAACAGCTCAAGTCTCCTGGGGTTTCAGATCAGTTTCGTCTAGTGTTAGGCGCTGATACACAGCTACAGATGGTAATCTATGGTATAGGCAGCATTGAGTCTGCTGAACCTCCAAGGTTCCAGCTGAGCATTGCAATTTTGATGAAGAGAGAGTTCGATTGGGTTGGTGATAACATAGAAGTATTTGATCCAGTCCTTTCCGCGACTGAATCTAGTGTCTTAGAGTCTTTGGGGTGTACCGTTCTATCTGTGAATGAGTATGCTCGCAGGGAAGCTTCAAAGCCTACGCTTTTCTTCATGCCACACTGTGAAGCCACTCTGTACTGCAACCTATTGCAAGCAAATTGGAGCATGAGATTGTCTAGAATCGCATTGTTTGGGAACAGCTTTCAGATGTATGAGGAACAAGTTTCATTTGACCCAGAAGTCATTCGTGCCACCAAATGCATCATAGCTGCACGAAGAATCACAACGGAGTTTGTTATCGAGACGGTATCAGATGATTATTTTGCAGCGTTCCATGATTCAAGCTGGCATTTTTTCAGTCCTGGTATAGATCCAGAACTGCCATTGTTGGTTTCAGAGGGAATTTAGATCATTGTCTTTCAAAATCTCTTTGTGTTTCATTTGTGTGACATTTTGTTTCTTTGTCACATTTTTTCCCTGGATAATCTTAGCCATCAAGGGAGGAGACAAACCAATTAAACTTGTTGACTTTGTATTTGTGTTTGAAATCCTTTGAGTATGTGGTGATCAGTTGCTATCATAGCTATTTGTCTACTATGTGTCACAAGTTGCAAAAGAAATAGAAGAAATACAAAATTATGCAACTTTTTCCTTTCGTTTGTTTTTTAAATAAGGTCAATTGATGATGAAGATTACAAGTTGGTACAATATGTATTTTTCTCAACTTGCCTGTTGCCATATTTTAATTAGCTAATAAGAGTTAATTTAAGTAATGTATCTAATCTGTTAGGCACTTATATAATTTATTGAGCCTTCCACCTCATAGCCAAACGTAACAACATATGTCACTCATAATCATAAGTTATTCAATTTAATTTACAGAAGAAGAAATATAAATTAATCAACAGAAAGGGAAATAATTATTTAGCAGTTAGCACACTTTTGTTTGTGGAATGATTAACAGATGGAAACGATGTCGTTTAGTAGTTTTAACCCAGAAAAAACGGAGATCAAATGGGTCCCACAAGGGTCCTACAAATCGCAGACACGGTGCTTCTTTTGAATTTTCTTTAGAGAACTCTCAGCGTTTTCACTTTCCACGTTTTGTCAAAACACGTTACAGACGCTTCGAACGCTCCTTCAACCAGCGTTAATACTCCGCTTGCTTCTACCCAATCAAACACTAAACACGTGTCTCTTTACCGTTTAATCAGACGCCGTTAATTCCGCTCCTACTGCCGACTTAAAAACCACGTTTTCATTTTCTCTGTCATCTCAGCCTCTGTGGTCAGCGATTCCTCTCTACTTCTTCTTCTTCTTTCTTTCATCAGATCTTCTTCTCACCGAATCAGAAGATTTTTAGAGATGCCATTAACGACAACAGAGCCGATTACGGCTTCTTATTGGTGCTATAGCTGCACACGTTTCGTCAGCGTTTGGGCTGATCAAGGCACCGCCACTGTCGACGGCGTCGCTTGTCCTCACTGCGCCGGTGGTTTCATTGAACAGATTAACGATACCTCTACCACCGCTGAATTAGCGATTCCGGCTTCCACTGAAGTTAGATCGATTGATAACAACCGTAGATCCGTGATTAGACGTCGGAGATCCGGTCGTCGTCCGTCATTTAATCCGGTAATCGTCCTTCAGGGAGGCGCCGGCGAGAGAGAAGAGGGAGAAGAAGGAGATGGTGTTAGAGATCGACGGGCTTTTGAGTTTTATTACGATGACGGATCCGGATCGGGTCTTAGACCGCTACCAGATTCTGTATCTGAGATCTTGATGGGGTCTGGTTTTGAGCGGTTGCTTGAGCAGTTAAGCCAGATCGAGGCATCGGCCACCGGGATTGGTAGATCTGGGAATCCGCCGGCATCGAAATCGGCGATTGAGTCATTGCCGAGAGTTGAAATCTCGGATTGTCACCTCAGCTCGGAGGCTAATTGCGCTGTTTGCACGGAAATATTCGAGGCGGAGACAGAGGCGCGTGAGATGCCATGTAAACACATTTTCCATGACGATTGCATTGTGCCGTGGCTCTCGATACGGAACTCTTGTCCCGTATGCCGATTCGAGCTACCTTCAGAGCCTAATAGACGGAGCAACAACGAGGAAGATAACGCCGTGGGGATGACGATTTGGAGACTTCCCGGTGGTGGATTCGCCGTCGGGAGATTTAACGCCGCAATGAGAGACGGAGAGAGAGTTTTACCCGTGGTTTTAACAGAAATGGACGGTGGTGGGATTGGTAACACCGATGGTCCAAGACGTATCTCATGGGTTAGGTCACACGGGACACTCGAGTCGGATAGTAACGGTGCTGTCTCAGGCTCCGGCTCCGGTGGAAGGTTAAGGCGGATGGTTCGTGGAGTTGTGTCGTTAATGAGGAGAGTAAGACCTAACCGTGGCTCATCTTCATCTACTGCAATTTCATCTTCTTCAAACAATTCTATGGATTTAAACATTGAAGTAGAATCAAGGGTTTTGGATCGATCAAATTCAGTTCTAAGAAGATACTTCAGGAGAAACAGAAGTAACAGAGATTCTTCTTCTTCTTCCTCAGTTCTACATTAATTAAGAAATATATATATTGTTTGGTTTGTTCATTCAAAATCAACAATGTAAATATAAGATTCAGAAGCAAAAAAGATTGCAAACTTCAATTTTCTTTTTGATTTGATTAAAATTCTTACTCTATGTGTCACATCAAGTATCCATTGTTCATTCAAGTTTCTGTCTTGGACCAGTTTAAAGCTTTTCCCGAGATATTGGTTTCCGAGAAAATACGAGAAAGTTAAAGTATTCGTTCAACTTTTTCCTCGGATGCTAAAGAATAAAAAAGAAAGTCGTATGGGTTTTAATAGTTGCCAAATTTGAATTCAAATTTGACTTTACGGTTCCGTTGGATTCTCGTTAGGACTAGTTCACCAAGTCAGGCCTGTCTGAACGATGAGTTCACATAAATGATCAAATCCAGTTGCTGGTAGATGTAAATGCCATTAGTCAAAACACTAAAATAATTGTCTCCTCAATTTCAGTGCTCACTTTTCGGTAGTTAATGTTGAATCCAGAGCTAAGCGCAATTAATCCTTAATAAACAAACAAAACGTGAGATTATAACTTCAACTACAACAAGGCCTAAAAGTCAGAGAGACCATTACAGTCAAATTCCACAAGCACGAACATAATTGATCCCAGTCATCATCAACTAATTACTACACCTACGACTATTACAATCGTCTTATTGATTTAACCATAGAAGAAAGAAAGTGTAACACCATAAAAAAAAATGGCCAAAAACTCCATTAAATACGATCGTTATATCGAGCGCAAAGCTTTCGACAAGACAAGAGAAGGTGTTAAAGGACTCGTGGATGCTAAAATCTCCGAAATTCCTCGAATCTTCCACGTCCCTCAAGATACCTTAACCAACACGAAACCTTCTGTCTCTGTTTCAGATAAACTAAAGATCCCTACCATCGATTTTGCAAGCGTCCTCGTGGACAAAGTGTCACGTGAAGACATCGTAGAGAAAGTCAGATATGCAGCAGAGAATTGGGGTTTTTTTCAGGTGATCAATCATGGTGTTCCTTTAAACGTTCTTGAAGAGATTAAAGATGCAGTTCGTAGGTTTCATGAGGAAGATCCTGAGATTAAAAAATTATACTATTCTCTTGATTTCACTAAGAACAAATTTGTCTACAGTAGTAATTTCGATCTCTATAGTTCTTCACCATCTCTTACTTGGAGAGATTCTGTTTCGTGTTACATGGCTCCTGATCCTCCCTCTCCTGAAGAGCTCCCAGAGACTTGCAGGTAACTAAAACCATTTTTTCTCTTCCGATCGGAAGAATCATATGATTCACCAATGAATTAGAAGTCAAGACGTTGCTTTCTATGTTTGATTTTCTGACATAATTGATTGACTCAGGGATGCTATGATTGAATATTCAAAGCATATACTGAATTTAGGTGTATTGCTCTTTGAGCTTCTTTCAGAAGCGCTAAGTTTGAAATCTGATATCCTTAAGAGCATGGATTGCTTGAAGAGTTTGCTTATGATCTGCCATTATTACCCACCTTGTCCACAACCTGACCTTACTTTAGGGATAAGTAAACATTCAGACAACTCCTTCCTCACAGTTCTTCTTCAAGATAACGTTGGTGGTCTTCAAATTCTTCATCAAGACTCTTGGGTCGATGTCTCTCCTGTTCCCGGAGCTCTCGTCGTCAACATTGGAGATTTTTTGCAGGTAATGTAACAATCATAAAACAATAAATACTTTTTTTAAAAAATTGTCTTGTGCTATATATGTATGTATGTGGGTTCGATTTTGCAGCTGATTACCAACGATAAGTTTGTAAGTGTGGAGCATAGAGTGCTTGCGAATACAAAAGGCCCAAGGATTTCAGTAGCGAGCTTTTTCAGCTCAAGTATACGTGCAAATTCAAGAGTTTATGGACCGATGAAAGAGCTTGTGTCTGAAGAAAATCCTCCCAAGTACAGAGACATGACCATAACAGAATACTCCGAAGGATACTTTAAGAAAGGTCTTGATGGAACATCGCACCTGTCGAATTTCAGGATATAAGAAAAAACAAAAGACAGAAAGACAAAGAGTATATTGTCTTGTTTGTTTGTACGATATTCATTAGCATCCCTATATTGGTGTGTTTATCCAGCTACTATGTTCTTCGCTCTACAACAATTGAATCAATGTACCAAAAATAATGTGTTAAGCGATTCTGTATGTGTGAATCTTTTTCATTCGTTTGATCCAATGATTAAAACTACATTTGATGGACAAAAATATTATTTTTCATCAGCATCAAGAATATACGCCGCCCATTTTCAATTTTGATGCTAGATCAATCAACTGATGTTATACGAATTTCAAGCTAACTAAGTCAAAGGAAAAAGGGATGAATGAAATTGTTTTATTGCACGAACATGATTACAAATATTTGATTACAAAAAGTGAACTTATCCTAGTCTGCTAGGGTTTTTTGTGTGTGTCTTCTTCTTTGTCGAACTCCTTCGCTATATAGTCCCACATCTTAGAAATGGCTCCTTTGTTTCTTCTCCTTCAAGTTTGCTCCTGATAACAGCCATCGTTCCTATTCTTCCACTTCGACTTGTCAACCTTTTCTTCTTCGTTTGAAGGCAATCTTCCCTTTGAGTCTCAAGTCCTTGGACCGTGATCCACTTCGCTGGGGCGATTGGGCCAAGCTATGGATAGCCCACTAACGACTTTTTGATCCACTTTGTTGCGGATTCTGACGGGCCGAGTTTAGGGAGACATCAAAATTGCTTATTCATATTGTTGGATAATTTTCGAGTTGCTTCTTACTCAAGATATCTTTAGAATAGAAGATTTTAACGACAAGAAGAAGAGTTAGTTAAGATTCTATATAGATTTAAGAATAAGATAATTCCTATTTAGAAAAAGATTTGTAAAGAGATATCAGTGTGTTAGATATCTCTATAAATAAGAGAAGAAATCAAGCATATGATTTCTAAGGAGGAACATTAAGCTTTTGTTGGTTAGTTTTGAGCATATTTTCTAACCAATAAAGATAGCTATTTTGATCTAGTGTTCTTCAAGAGTCTTTATTTGGTATCAGAGCATTAGGCTACGTTGATATCTTGTTACACGAGGTATTAAAGATATGGGAGACGACATGAAAGGAGACGGCAAGATAATGAAGAAAGATTTGGTTCCTTCCTCGGTCGTGCGTCCAATGCTCACCTCTACGAATTACACGGTCTGGTCAATGCGTATGAGGGTTCGACTTCAGGTTCATAAGGTTTGGGATGCAGTAAAAAGCGGCTCAAGTGAAGAGGAAAAGAACCACTTAGCCACAGCTCTATTGTTCCAGTCAATTTCTGAAAGTTTAATCCTACAGGTTGGAGAGCAAGACTCACCAAAGGAAATTTGGGAAGCTATCAAGTCAAGAAATCTAGGGGCTGAGAGAGTTAGAGAGGCAAGGCTTCAGACCTTGATGTCGGAATTTGATAGAATGAGAATGAGAGAAACCGAGAACATTGATTCTTTCTCAGGGAGGATGAGTGAGATCGCATCAAAATCATCGGCGTTAGGACAAGTTATTGAGGAACCGAAGTTAGTCAAGAAGTTTCTTAATGGTTTACCACGGCATAAGTTCATTCATATCATAGCTTCCCTAGAACAAGTCCTTGACTTAAACAAGACCGGGTTCAAAGATATTATTGGAAGGCTTAAAGCGTTTGAGGAGAGGATTTCAGATGAGGATAGTAATGTTGATACTCAACAAAAACTTCTCTACTCCAACACCGAGTATGACAACTCGAGAGGACGAGGAAGGTCTCAGGGAAGAGGACGAGGAAGGTCTAAAGAAAGAAGCAAAGGAAAGAAAGATCGATCGAACATAGTGTGTTTTCGATGTGACAAAAAGGGTCACTTTGCTTTGGTATGTCCAGAGAGAAAGAAAAGAATGGAAGAGATGAATAAGATTGAAGAGGAAGATGATAATGACGAAACCGAAGAGGCGGATAAGTCACTCTATATGCATGAAGTTATACTTCTCAATGAGGAGAAGGTGATGCCGACAAAGTATCAAGAACATCAATGCAATAAGGGACTTTGGTACTTAGATAATGGTGCAAGCAATCATATGACGGGAGACAAAGGTTACTTTTCCGAAATGAATATTGATGTCGGCTGTGAGGTTGTAATGAAAGGAGACCTCTTAACTATACACGATCCTAATGGAAGATTGCTTGCTAAGGTAAAGAAATCTGCAAATAGATTGTATAAAATCTTTCTAGAGATAGGAAAACCGGTTTGTCTTAGTGCAAAGATTGAAGAAGAATCATGGAAGTGGCACGCAAGG
Source organism: Lepidium sativum (assembly GCA_023374145.1). Classification (NCBI taxonomy): domain Eukaryota; kingdom Viridiplantae; phylum Streptophyta; class Magnoliopsida; order Brassicales; family Brassicaceae; genus Lepidium; species Lepidium sativum. Next base: position 29,785 of record JAKUCM010004419.1, on the reverse strand, counting down.
CTAGGGCATTTAAGTTTCAACACAATAAAAATAATGGCAACATATAAGTTAGTGTACGGTTTTCCAAAGATTTAATGAGAAAAGCAAGTGTGTGAATCATGTTTGGTTGGGAAACAAACTCGGTTGAGTTTTCCAAAAGCAACAACGTTCCGAGCTTCTAAAGCATTGGAACTGCTTCATGCAGACCTTTGTGGACTGATAAATCCACCTACACCTGCGTCCAAAAGGTATATCTTTTTCATTATTGATGATTACACTAGATATATGTGGACTATTCTTCTTAAAGAGAAACAGGAAGCATTCGGAAAGTTCAGATAGAGGAGGTGAGTTTACCTCGAAAGCTTTCAAGGAGTTTTGTGAGGAAAACAGGATTAAAAGACAGTTAACAGCCCCGTATTCACCACAACAAAACGGTGTTGTAGAAAGACATAATCGGACACTAATGAAGATGACAAGGAGTGTTCTTAAGGCAATGAACGTACCTAATTTTCTGTGGGGAGAAGGTGTGAGACACTCAACTTATGTGATTAATCGAGTGCCTACAAGAGCCTTGCTAAAACAGACTCCATATGAGTGTTTGAAGAACAAGAAACCAAGCATTGGTTATTTACGTATCTTCGGTTGTATATGATCTAGGAGTGGAGCCAGACTCTAAAGGATATTGTTTGTATAATCCAAAGACCAAAAGGATTGTTGTTAGCCGTGATGTTATTTTTGATGAAAAGAGTGCTTGGAATTGGAATGTTTCATATATCATGGGGACTTCTTCATTATGAGGGTCAAGAATCAGTAATGACTCAAGACATAAAATAACATGAAACAGTATATGAAATGGTAGATGAAACAGAGGAAAAAACAGAGCGCGATCAAGAACAAGCAACGGTGGAGGAAGGAAACTTGCGAAGAACAAGCCGACAAATTCAGCCACCTTCTTACCTTCAAGACTATGTTATTGTCGCAGATAGTGAATGTGAGAGACTTCTCTTGTTAATCAATGACGAGCCATCATGTTATGATGAAGCTAAAGATAGCGAAGAATAGAGGAATGCTTGCTTAGAGGAGATTAAGTCAATAAATAAGAACAAGACTTGGATGTTGGTAGATAAGCCATATGGTGCTAAGATAATAGGTTTGATCAAAAGAAATGCAGATGGCACAATAAATAAGTTCAAAGCTCGTCTTGTTGCGAAAGGTTATGCACAACGATCTGGGATAGATTTTGATGAAGTCTTCGCACCGGTGGCTCAGATAGAAACTGTGCGTTTACTTATTGGTTTAGCTGCCTCAAATGGCTGGGAAATATACCATTTAGATGTTAAGACAACATTCTTACATGGAGAATTGAATGAAACCGTATACGTCCAACAACCCGATGGTTTTGAAAAGAAGGGAGAGGAATATAAGGTTTTCAAAATATCTAAGGCACTTTACGGTTTGAGAAAAGCTCCAAGAGCGTGGGACACTAAGCTAGACCAGATTTTGAAGATGTTTAGACTAGAGAGATGTTCCAAAGAGAGCTCGGTTTATCGTAAAGAAGAAGGGACAAGATTACTTATCATAGCAGTATATGTTGATGACTTGTTTGTCACGGGAAGTTCGTTAAGTGTTATTCAAGAATTCAAGGCAGCTATGTTCGCTAAGTTTGAAATGACTGACTTAGGAAAGCTAAGTTACTACCTAGGAATTGAAGTAGAGCAAACAAAGGAAGGAATCACCATACGACAAGAGGAATATGCACGGAAAATTCTAAAGGAGGCAGGTTTAGAGGTGTGTAATGCTACACACATTCCTATGGACTTTGGTCTGAAGCTGTCGAGATCAAATGAAGAACCTGAGGTGGATGCTACCTTGTATCGAAGAAGGATTGGTTGCTTACGTTACCTTCTACACACGCGACATGACTTGGCTTACTCGGTAGGAGTAATTAGTCGATATATGCAGAATCCAAAACTCTCGCACGAGAAGGCTTTGAAACAAATTTTGAGATATCTACAAGGAAGTCTAAGTCACGGGTTGATATATAAGAAAGGTGACACTCCGAAACTCACGGGTTATAGTGATAGTAGTCATTACATAGACTTGGATGATGGTCGAAGTACAACGGGGCACATTTTCTATCTTGGAGAATCACCCATTACTTGGTGCTCACAAAAACAAAGCATTGTGGCATTGTCATCTTGTGAAGCGGAATTCATGGCTGCAACCGAAGCTTCAAAGCAAGCAATTTTGCTGCAGAACTTGTTAGAAGAAATCAAAGGCGAAAGAGTGGACAAAGTTGAGATCAACATTGACAACAAATCCGCAATTGAGTTAACTAAGAATTCTGTTTTTCATGGTCAATCTAAACACATGCACAAGAGATACCATTTTATCCGAGAGTGTATTGAGAAAGGTCGGGTTGTCGCCAAGCACATACCGGGAGACAAGCAACGTGCGGACATCTTAATTAAAGCTTTAGCAAGAATCCAATTCAAGCGTATGAGAAGCCTAATTGGAGTACAAGACATTTCCGACAAAGACTTGAAGCTTAGAAGGGAGATTGTTGGATAATCTTCAAGTTGGTTCTTACTCAAGATATCTTTAGAATAGAAGATTCTAAAGACAAGAAGAGTTAATTAAGATTCTAGATAGATTTAAGAATAAAATAATTCCTATTTAGATAAGGATTTGTAAAGAGATATTAATGTGTTAGATATCTCTATAAATAAGAGAAGAAATCGAGCATATGATTTCTTAAGGAAAAACATTAAGCTTTTGTTGATTAGTTTTGAGCATATTTTCTAATCAATAAATATAGTTATTTTGATCTAGTGTTTTTCAAGAGTCTTTACACATATGTATAACGGGATGGAGATTAACAGAATTGTCGTTAAATAGATATAGTTGGCACTATGATTAGATTGCGTGATGCCCTCCATCACCACTGGACATCTGAATATTTACAACATTTCATGATACGATAGATAAACTAAAGTAAACTGAGGCAGTCAGGTAGGGTCTAATTCTATATAATTCTATCTCCAAAATCTAGTCATGGGAATCGAAATAGAATTATCCAATATTTTGGTATTAGAAAGCAATATGGAAATAATTTGAGTTGCTTTAGAATCCAAAAAGTAATTGAAGAATTTTGGTGAATGTGGTATTGGACATAATATTTTTCATGGGAAATCTGACGAACTTTTTAAAAATCAAATGGGTAATTATAAAATTTTGTTGAACTCTAGTGATATTTTATTTCAAAATATCAACCAATTGGATCGCTAGTATGGTTGATGTTTTGGCACATACACATAAAAAATCTCTGTGTTAAAATATTGATCTCTTACTCTATATCCACATTTTTTAAGTAGATCCGACCCAGTTTGTTTTGGGTTGACTTGGTTCCATTTTAAACACCGAAACCCTATCGTTTAAGAGTTGAGAACATCATTCTACATTTTAATTTCCAGCTCCTTTAGGAAGAGTTGGATCTAACTTTTTTAGGGGGAGTTGATAGTTGGAGAAAGAATATTTATAAGATTCTTGTTCTATATGTGGATCTTCAAGATCAATTTATCTATTAGAATTTATTTTAAATCTCTTTTTTTTTTATCTTTTTCAACACTGACCAAAACCACGATAGAACGAAAAATATTGGTAGCGAAACATTTAAATCGATGAATATTGCTCAACCGCGAGACCCAACTGCAATATTGTTGGACACATGCAACTTCGTAGATCCATTAAACCCAACATTTCTTATTTTCGATGGACGAGTGACGACCGACATAATCTCAAAAGAATCAGAATTGCCATCAGAGGTATCGTGGACATCAGGGTTTTTGTGTCTCGTCCTCTGCAAAATCATCGACTTCCGCGCCGCTCTCCTCCAACTCCTGAGTCTAAACCATTTTTAGAAGCCAAGGTTTAATACTCTCTCTTTGAACACACGCAATAGTAAACCATCACACACAAATAAGAGACAATACAATTCCACAAATAAACGGGAAACTGCAAAAGGCAAATTGGTTTTTCTTCAAAAAATCAGATGTCCCTATTTGAGAAAGAAATCCCTCTTTTGTCCTTATTTAGGAAATGTTTTCAAATTTCAATCTATTTTGGTGACTAAATCTTCTAGTTAAGGAGTATTTACCACAAAGAAAGTAAAACTCCAACCATTTTGGAAACTTTACTGCCATCTGAATCAAATATTATAGCATTGGTCGGTCTTGTAACTTTTGTTCGTTGTCGGTTTAGATGTTGACATCATCAACAAATGGTCCGGCCTGACAAAATATGGATGTGAACTTTATGATTCACTAGATTAATAAAATATAATACTCTCTAAGAAATACAATTATCATATTACAAAAAAGTTTGGTCGACTTTCTGATTCTAATCTTAGGGGATGATTGTCTCCGGTAAAAGGCGTTTCACAAGTAACCAGCTCTTCGGTCGTCGGCGATTTGTTATTAACTTAATGTATATTTTACATAATGTACTTATTGTAGTACAACCTCTTGATGACTTTAGATTTGTACTAACAACAGAAATCTCCAACAATAAAGTCAACACTGTACTATACAGACACCAACCTATATATTTTACTATTTATATATCTATAATATACACTTATTATATATATAATGATGATCATGAAATGAAAAAGGAGCTCACAACACAAAAAATAAAATGGCTTCCTCTTCCAAAACCCTAAAGTCAACTCTCTTCTTCCTCTCTATTATTTTCCTTTGTATCTCCTTGATTCTAGCTCACGGTGGTATAGATGATGGGGACGAAGAAGAGGAGGCCAAAGAACCACCTCCGGCCACCGGAAAAACGGTCGTGAGTCTCCGGTCAAAAAGTTTGGTGCTTGTGAAGATCTACTGTATTATAATACTCTTCTTTAGCACATTCTTAGCCGGAATTTCACCATACTTTTACCGATGGAACGAGTCCTTTCTTCTCCTCGGGACTCAATTCTCTGGTGGTGTATTCCTCGCAACAGCTTTAATCCATTTCCTCGGCGACGCCAATGAGACTTTTCATGGATTAAAACATAAAGAGTATCCTTATGCCTTCATGTTAGCAGCCGTTGGATATTGCCTAACGATGCTCGCTGATGCGGTGGTTGCTTTTGTAGTGGTTAAGAATGGTAACCACCACGGCAGTTCCGTCGCCGGAGTCGAAGAGTCAAGGGTGGATGATGACGTGGCAGTTAAAGAGGACGATTGTTATAAGATAGGAAGTGAAGATCATGTGCTTTTACGGACCAAAGGATTTGGAGACACAGCTTTGCTGGTTTTTGCACTTTGTTTTCACTCTATCTTCGAAGGAATCGCCATTGGTCTCTCAGGTAATCATCGATGAAAGCTCTCTTTATATATTGCTTCTTCTCTTAATAGTAGTTATTCCAAATGTCATTGTTTAGATATAGTTAATCATTCACTTTATATGACTTTAGGTAATCTAATTATTCTATAGATTTTGCACTTAACTAATCCATCTAATAAAAAATTGGCCACGAATGAATTTAAGTTGCAGCTACTCGCAAACTAGGCAAATTTCAATTATAGCCACCAAGCTTTTTAGATAGCCACGAATTTGAGCATATGACTTTACTTATAAGTTCATACTAGTAGTTCCGACTCTTAAATTTGTGGTATTTTATGATTTTTTGTGGTTATTTGGAAATCTTGCGTCTAAGTAATTGATTGTAAAATAAAGGTATAATGCATATCCGAATATATTGTTCTTTAGTAACATTTCTGTAATGAAATTGTTTGGTCAGACACTAAAAGCGATACTTGGAGAAATCTATGGACAATATCGTTGCACAAGATTTTTGCTGCCGTAGCAATGGGAATAGCTCTCCTCAAGCTAATCCCTAAACGACCATTCTTCCTCACCGCGGTCTACTCTTTCGCCTTTGGGATATCGAGTCCTATTGGAGTTGGAATTGGCATTGGCATCAATGCTACTAGCCAAGGAGCCGCTGGTGACTGGACCTTCGCAATCTCTATGGCCCTCGCTTGTGGAGTATTCGTTTACGTTGCGGCTAACCATCTCATTGCCAAAGGGTATAAGCCTCGTGAGGAATGTTACTTCGACAAGCCTTTCTACAAGTTTATCGCTGTCTTCGTTGGCGTTGCTTTGCTCTCTGTTGTTATGATTTGGGATTGATTTTTGTTCAAGTTCTTCATGTTTTGATTAGTTTTTAAAGAATTTAACAACTCTATATATGTAAACTATTGTAAAAGCATCTCCATTGGTGAAAACTTTAAAGTCTCTCAAAAATTAAAATATTAATATTTTAATATAATTTAATTTTAGAATTTAGTTTTAATTTTAAATATGAAATATGACTAATCATATAGTTATATATCGCATGTGAATCTCTAAAGGGTTCTCAAAGTCTCTCGTTTGAGAGACCATCTCTCACTTCTCTCTTACATTTTATTATTTTTATATTTTTTTAATTGTGAGAAACTCACTAAAAAATCCCTACTAAAAATGGTATAAGGAAAAAAAGTGTAAACATATTTTTCGAAAATTGTGAATGTTATGAGCACGGAGCCAAAAAGGCCAAGGTTATTCAATGTAGCTCATCTATACTTGTGTGTAACGTCTATTTTTTTTATCAATTAGCCTACTGGCTTTTAAATCCCTTCCTACTATTGAGGGTAGGAGGTTCGATCCCTGATGCCTTGAAGATTTGTAAAGTGACTACACCACTGGGCCACCTGTTCGGTGTGTGTAACATCTATTTGAAAAAGAAAAACAACAAATCTTGGAGATTATAATAAATATAACATTTTTGTATATTTTCCTAAATAATAAATTTCTTCTTTATATATTTGTAAAAACTGATGGATCAGTTTAACACTTGGCAAAATAGTTATATTAGCTTATCATATATCATTTTACATGTTATCATGTTGTTTTATTTGCATTTTAAACAAGGAAATGGTTACAAGCATATATATATAGATAGATTTTGTTAAAACGTAAAAAAAGATATGGAAGAAAACACTTGAAACATGAAATTAGTCATGTACATAAAATCCATATCTGAAATCTGCTCAAACCGATTTCACTGAACCATTTAAAATTTAGATATATCTGAATAATCGAACACGAAAGATAAGCAAACTCATAAGGAAATAAAGTCCATACCCGAACCTAAACTAATCCAACCGAGTTATTAGACTAATAAACTCGTTATACTAGGATGATTGGTTAATTTACTTGTAAATGCACATTTTATGTGAGATAACTGATCTGAATATCTATTGAATATTTTAGATATATTTGGATTTTACATATAAATATGAAAGTGAACCAAATCCAAACCAAATCTTAATAATAATTGAATGACTCCTATACCTCTAAAACTTGAAAACCAAAAATCCAAAATTACTGTACCAAAACCGATTGGTCACCCGAATGCCTAGCTAAATTAAAAGAAGCATAACTTTTATTGGTAATATTATAAATAAATAAAAACTTTTCTTTTGCCCAGGCCTGAGGCCTATTTTTACCCCTCACTGGGGATGTAATCTCTATATGTAAAAACTTAAGAACCAAATCCTTACAAGAAACGTATCCGGATCTTAACCACAATAAGCTTAATGAAATATATAAATTAATCGAGATACTGTTAACAGAACATGTAGATTAGATTATCTTATACGATTGCTTCTTAGGGCTAACTACAGAACAAGTTCTGCTTATGTCAAGCCCAACACTGTGATTCAACCAACAAGAAAAACACCAAACAATGTGGTTTGAATTACAAATAGTGTAATCAAATAATAGTCGAAGTACTATAAATATACTTTATTTGTTAAATGGACCGACATATAGAGTAATGCGAACAGTGGACCTGGAACACTCGTACAGTTTTGTTTATGTCTTTTAAATTCCCAATGTTTCCTTTCACAGGGAATCTCTCTAACTTCAATGCAATTTTACTACCCTTTTAATCCATACAAAATTGTTACAATAAACAACAAATCTGACTAAAATAAATTCCATGAAACTTTGTATTACATTGCATTATACAGTCCAATTATATGTGATTAATGGAATTTTATTTCCATTTCAAATTTAATGGTATTTTTCGTTTTTTTTATCTCATTTAAGATTAAATTAACAGAATGTAAAAAAAAAGCAAAATACAATTAGCATAAAAGAGAAATAGTGTATTATCATTGATACATAACTTCAAATAATTAACGGATGGGGAAAAATAGAAGAGGAAAAAAATTGTAATTAATTAACACAATATCTTCTTTCTTCACATCTTTAGCTATAATGAATCACAGGAGTGTTTGTGCCAACAAACAAGCATCAAAACGCAGCGTTTCACGATGTAAAACCGTGACTTGTGCTCCTTCGCCACATCACGACATTTTCGAGTCACTGCAGCTCCTTTCTGAGACAAACTCCGAGAGATAGAACACTTAGAAGCAGCAGAAGAAGATGTGTCATTTGTGCATTTCGTTGAACCGCTTCTAGACAGCAACAGAGATTTCGAAGGAATGGATTTTGCAGAGAAACTTCGTCTAAAAACGGGCTCAGAAGAAGAATACGAAGTGGGTTTGGTTGAGAAACTTCGTGTGAAAATGGGTTTTGAAGAAGAAGAAGAAGATTTTGATGAGAAGCTTCGTTTGAAATGAGATTTTGAAGAGAAATGAGTCGTTTCGAAGATGGAATCTTTTTTGGAAACTTTCCATAACTTATCATCATCCATGAATAAAGTTTAGTTGATGTTCTTAGGTTTTGTGATCCAACTCTGTATATAGATGAACATCAAATGTAGAATATGTATATAATATGTGTTTGTTTGTTTGATTTTGATTTGAAGATGGAGCTAAGAAATGGTAGAGAGTTTAGAAAGAGATAGGTCAAAGCTTTTTAAGGCAATTCTTATTATGATATTTTATACAAGATGGTGGCCCAAAATATATATTCTTTTTGAATAAACAAAGTTGAGTGTTTTATTTGTGGTTTTATTCACTATCATATGAAGTATATAAAATACAAAAAATTTTATTTTGTATGCATCAGTATATTAGTTCTTAGTCAATCTTTTCTTACAAAACACAAAATCAAATACATGTTATGTAACATATTTTTAAGATTATTGTTCTTGCATCTATATTTTTTTTTTTGTCAACAGATATTTTATATATGTGCTAAGGCACAAAACGATTACAATCAACTATATCTTGTCTCCCTGAAAAAACTCGCGAGAAAATCAGCCCTACAGTTGAGGTGGCACGGAATGGTTGTAAGCAAAAACGATGAGAAAAGAGATCTAATTCGCGTGAACTCGTCCTGGTAAGGAAGGAAAGTCGGCCAGTCGTCCGGCTTAGCGAGTACCTCCAGCACCACTTCACAGTCCGTCGACATCTCCACCTCCAAAGTTTGGATTGCTACCATAGATTCCATAGCCCATAAGACAGCTTCAATCTCTGCATGTAGCGCTGACAAACTCCGATGAACACTCCTAGCTCCTGCACAGACACCCTCTACTGAATCTGGAAATCCGAACCACCCTAAACCCGATCGTTGCTCTGTAATCTTCCAGGAAGCGTCCACGAAGCATTTGTAGCCCGTGAACCCTGAATGAGCTGTAGATGGGAAAATCCATGAGGATCTTAGTGTCCCTGTTTGACTCAGTGCTACAGATCGTGGTATCGAAGCTACTGAACGTGCCTCCAACCATTCCGCGTATTCGTCCAAAACTTGTGTATTAATATCACGAGGGTCAATGACCATATTTGAGAAATAAAACGCATTCCTCGCCTTCCATATATTCCATATCATCCACGGAAAGTATTGGAAGTCACCATCATCCGACAACCTCCAAAGTATGTAGTCTAAATTATACCAGATTGATTTCCCAGGGAACACACCTATCGCAGATGGGATACCAGACAGAGCCCACGTTTGTATAGCCGGTGGACATTGAAAGAGGGCATGATTAATGGTCTCCTCCTCTGCCCCGCATCATAAACAGATGGGGTCACAACTGACACCCCGAGAGCTCAAATTTCGACTGACCGCCACATTCCCTGATAAAATTTTCCACAAAAAGTGCTTAATCTTAGTCGAGCTATTAACCTTCCATAGTGTCTCGTAAATAGGGCGAAAATTTTGGCCCTATCAAGTCCAAAGTTGTCTGCAACATTTCTTCGGCGGCAAGATAGCCTGACTTAACAGAATAGCGTCCACTCCTTGTGAAGTGCCATCCCCAATAATCTTGGCGCATTCTACGTGATATAGGTATCCCTAAAATAAGTTGGACATCGATCGGATCAAAGTATTGCCTCATCAATGTTTCCTTCCAAGATCCTGTGTTGTGGTCGATAAACTGGTCCACAGTAAGATCTGGGAAAATATTAAGAGGCATACTGATAGCCGGCCTAGGTATGACATCAGGGATCCATGGATCTGCCCAAACCTTTATCCTCGTTCCATCTCCAATTTTTCTTATCGACCCACTCATCACCAGAGGTTTTGCAGATAAAATACTTCGCCAGCCATAGGAAGAATTAGCCTTAATTGATGCTAACATCGGACAAGAATCCTTGAAATATCTGCCTTTCATCACTCTACTAAATAATAATTCTGGTGAATCCATAAGGCACCAAAATTGTTTTGCCAATAACGCAGTATTAAAATACTCCAGTACCCTAAACCCTAGGCCCCCTTTTGCCTTTGGTTTACAAATTTCTCTCCATTTCTGCCAATGAATCCCATGTGTTATGTCAGAATTAGACCACCAAAACTTTGCAATAGCAGCGTTCAATTGTAAAATAACTGACTTTGGTAGCCGATAGCATGACATGGCATATGTCGGTAGGGCTGTCAGAACTTATTTGATCAGCACTTCTTTTCCTGCTTTCGATAATATTCTAGCAGACCACCCATTTATCCTATCGCTTAGACGATCTCTCACAAAGGCGAAAACTTTCGTTTTCGATCCTCCTATATCCTCAGGTAATCCTAGGTATGAACTCATGCCTCCTACCTTCTGAATGCCTAGGCTCTGATGTAATTCCTCTTTGACCTCCGACGAGATCCCATTACCAAACAGAATTGATGACTTCTCGAAATTAATCTGTTGGCCCGACATTCTCTCATATTCTCTAAGTATACATAGCACTTGCTGTGTTTCCTCCTTTGAGGCCTTACAGAAAAAAAGACTATCATCTGCAAACAACAAGTGTGTTATAGGCGGACTATCTCGAGCGATGAAGATTCCGGTAATTAATTTCCCCTGTTCAGCCTCCCGTAGCTTGGCTATTAAAACCTCAGTACATAGGACAAATATATAAGGGGATATAGGGTCCCCCTGCCTCAAACCTCTTTTAGGGAAAATGGTTCCCCCATGTACACCGTTTAATAAAACAGAATATTCCACGCTTGTAATACAAAACATTATGCATTTGATCCAAGCCTCACAAAATCCCATTTTCTATAACAAAATCTCAACAAAATTCCACTCTACCCGGTCGTAGGCTTTACTCATGTCCGTTTTTACGGCTATGTATTTCTTCTTCACCGAAGGGTTAGTCCGGAGAGCATGAAACATCTCTTGGGCCAGTAAGATATTATCTGATATATGTCTCCCGGCAACAAACGCAGACTGAGTCTCTGACACTAATTTTGGCAGCACTCTCCGCAGTCTGAGGCACATTACCTTAGATATGACCTTATATGCTACATTACACAAACTAATAGGTCAAAACTCCACCATTCTCGTTGGTCTATTGTTTTTCGGAATTAGACATAAATTTGTTTTATTTAAATCTTTATCAAACTGTCCCTCAAATAGAAAGTTATTGACTAATCTAATCAGATCAACCTTGATAATTTCTCATGTCTCTTTATAAAATAGAGCCGTCATCCCATCTGGCCCAGGTGCCTTACATGAGTCCATCGACATCAGAGCGCGATGAACCTCATCTTCAGTCACACTCCTCATCAATAATTTATTATCGAGATCCGTTATCTTTGTTTCCAACTCTCCCATTACCTCAGTCAAATTCCCGCTACTCGAGAATAAGTCAGAAAAATACCATGTCGCTTCTGCGTAAATATCCTCTTCCTTTGTTACCCAAATATCATCCCTCGTGTACAATCCAATCATCCTATTCCTAGCTCTACGTTGTTTTGTATGAGCGTGAAAATTTTTTGTATTCTCATCCCCCTCCGTAAGCCACTTTATTCGGCTTTTTTGTTTCCAATACGTCTCCTCTTCGATATATGCGAGTCGTAGGGCTCGTTGAACTTCCAAAATCCGTTCAGGCTCTGGCAGTGTCCTATTTTTCAGATCTTCCAATTCTTGTGTTAGATCTATTATAATCTAGTGTGTCTCCATTTAGAGATACCTCGTCGGCATGCCCGTATTTTTTCTGTAATTTGAAAATTGCCATTTTTGTTGTTCCCAACCCAACTCGTTTTAACTGTATCGATAAAACCCTGTTTTCCTATCCAGCATTTGTCGAACATAAATTGATGACGAATTGACCTTATAGTATCCGTAAATCGGCCCACAATAGGTCTATGATCTGAACCAATCATTTTTAGATATTCAATCTCTGACATTGGAAATAATTTGTGCCACTCTGCATTCCCATAAGATTTGTCTAAAATACACCTAATTGCCCCATTTTGCCTGACACCCCCGCCAAGACCAACTATTACCAATTTTTAGAAAACCAATTAAACCGCAATCCTGTAACATTTGATTAAATGATACAAACTGAGAAGCTGGTCTTATAATGCCTCCTAGCTTCTCATGATTACCTGATAGTTCATTAAAATCTCCTGAAACCAACCATGGCTCTGTCCGATTAATTCTCATCCTAGTTAATCTTTCCCAAACATACTCTCTCTGGTGGTAAACTGGTTCGCCATAAATGAATGTAATAAATGATTTATGCCCATTCAGGTCCAATGATATGTCAATCATGTTTTTATCTTTATGATTGATTATCACATTCATATAATCCATGTAAAATAGTGCTAATCCCCCGCTCTTTCCCATAGGTTCCACAGTTGTTAAAAAACTATATCCAAAATGTTTTTGAAATTTTTCCATAAATAGAAAATTATTTTTTGTCTCAGATAAAAATAAAAACTCAAGTCTAAATTGTTTCCAAACATCTCTCAAATAATTAATTGAAATTTTATTACCAATCCCTTGGCAATTCCAACAAACAACCTTAATCATTTAAATTATTTAAACTTCATATGACTTTTGTCCTTATCCCTAACTGTGCTCTCCTTGGCTGCTTTTGCCTTTGGAGTCCTCCTTGGAGACATTGCTTTTATTGCCTTCGCTTTCTTAAACTTCACACCTCTGATCGGTGTTGTAGTTTTCGAAGTCAGCTTGTTCGTGGCAGCTGATGTTTTGGTTTTCTCAGTCACCCGACACTTCTTATTAGACACACTTCTGTATATCCGTTATAAATATATTTCTAAGTGATTTGTATACACCGCGTTTATAATATTTGCATCTATATTTCTTAATAAAAGAGTTATGTTTTGTTTTGGACAACAATTCATTTAGAAAATATTATAAACACGGTGTATACAAATCACTTAGAAATATATTTATAACGGATATACAGAAGTGTGTCTAATAAGAAGTGTGTCTAATAAGTAAAAAGAAAAGCATTTGTCTTGGACTTTAAATAAATATATTTTTGGGGGTCATAAATTTTCTTAATATTTATATATTATAATGATTTTTCTGATTTGTATTATACAAATAATCAATTTTTTTATCTTTGTATGTTTTTTCTAAGAATTTAATTATATTTAAAAAGAATTTAGTTCTTTGAAATTATGTTAAATTTTTTTCCACCGGTTTTTTCTAAAAAAGTTAAATCTAAAATTGATAAAATATTTCTTGTGATTGGCTATATTACAAAAAATGGTTTTGTTGCCCTTTAAGTCAAAATTTTCTTTCAAAAGTGTCCTTTTATTTTGATTCAATTTTACAAGAAAAATGCATTTTTGAAAAAAGTTTAAAATTACTTTTATATTATAAATATTAAAAGAAAACAAACTTATAGCTACGAAAAATAATTTTTGTAATATTACATATGTTTTAAAAAAAAAAACTACATTTATGTTATAAAATATATGTTAAATATTGTTTTACTTGCCTTAGAGACGGCACGGCGAATATCAAATAGATCATAAGATCTATATGTTACTTCAAATATTTAACAAACAAACAAATATGAAGTTATTTCAAGCCAATTATAAAGAACTCGTTAAGATGCCAACCAAATGGTGATATACTTGTAACATCCTAAAACAAAATTATCAATATTTATATTGATAATACAAACACTAAAGTGGTCCAAACCTTTAGACTCTAATACTATAATGCATAATTTGTAAAATTAGTGGAACACTAAAAAAATATTTCAATATTTTCTCCATTGATGTTCAGAAAAAAAATTGTTTTAAGAAGATTTGCGTTCTTTGTTTTTAATGCATGTTTGGTTTAATATTTATATTAATTAAAAAATAATAATTGCCAACTAAATTAATAAGTCTAATCCATAACTCGAACTCATTTCTAATAATTTTTTTCTTCCACATGTTATGGGTAAAATTAAATTTCAAATATGTAAATCATTAATTAGGATATGTAACCATGACAGAAAAGAGTTTGGCTTTTATTCTCATTAAATTATTTATTCTTATTAATAATTAACATTTTTCTTTGTATTTTTAACAATAAATAAAATAAAAATGACATTTCAAAAATTTTCTTAAAATGTGTGTAAATCCCAATATCATTTATTTAGGATAAAGGAGATTATTAAAATTGTGCAACCTTTCCCAAATTATATTTTTAATAAATACATAGACAAAATCACGCAAAACAACCGAATTTTTGGAGTCAAATTCTATTAAAAAAATAATATAAATATTTAATTAGTTGGCCAAATCTGTTTTGAATTCATAGATCAATAAATAACAAAATGAATTTCTAGCTTGGATTTGTTTTTTCAGAACCTTAAATCTATGAATAAAATATATGAATTTTTAGCTATTAGCTAACTAGTTTTTTCTTTTAAACTCGTACATATGATATATTGTCAAACTTAAATTTAACGCTAATATAGTCATTTAATGATGATTAATGATACAACATTAGTGGATTACAACTTTACATATGTGGACATTTGAAACTATTGGTTTCGTCGTATCAAAGGTAGACTATGGGCCGAGCCGGTAGTACATTAAGCAATTGATCTACTTAATAGAATTAAGGCCAACATCGGTTCAAGTTTTGCTGTTGCTCGTTTAAAGGTTTTGGGCCGAGTGAAGGCCCAACATTGGCTCATCAATGAACCTGGCCAGAATATAAGCTAGATTCATTCATCTTTTTCCTTTGAGGTTTTTCGCGTTTTTCACCATTTTTGTAACAGAGAGAAAGCTTTTGTAATAGAGAACAATAACAGGGTGATAATGAATTCCGGATTAATTTCCAAAGAGAGATGTACTCACTGATTTCTCAGTGAAGAACTCTTTCAATCCAAACCAATCGAAACCTCAATTCACTAATCCGCATTGAAATTGAGCTGATAATCGAGTTGATGCTTCAACAAGTGGTATCAGAGCTGCGGTAAAGAAAGATAAACAGCATCAAGCTCGGAGATTATCAAGTAAGGAGGTTCACGAAAGGGGATTTACCTCAAGAAGGATTGTTGTGGTTCTTCATCTTCTTCTCTTGGAGACGTTGAGGAGACAGGATGGTCGACGGTTTTGATTTGCTCGCAAGAAATACAAAAAGCATTAGTATTTGCGTGATTTTCTCAAGAAACCAGAAACACTCATAAAGAATTGTCAAAAGCATTAAAGTATCAAGTTTTCAATAGTCGTAAAACTCGAATACGGAAGTTATCTCACGAAAGTTTGAGGTGGAAAAATTTGATGGTAAAGGAGACTTTGGATTGTGAAAATACAGAATGTTGGAACAGTTTGAGATTCATGGTCTACTCACGGTTCTTGAGAAAGATCATGAAGAAGTGTGGCCTATGGAGGAAGTATATGTGACGAACAAAGAAACAAAAAAAGAGATCAAGATAGGCAAGCCACTCTTAAAGGATCCTCAATGGGAGCTAAAGGATCGAAGAGCAAAGAGTTTGCTAGGGCAATGCATATCAAACTCGGTACTAAGAAAAATAATGAGTGAACCAACAGCTTTTAAGTCATGGAAAGCCCTAGAACGTGACTACTAGACAAAGACTTAAGTTAATAGGGTCTACCTAAAGAGACAATTCTCATTATACAGGATGGATGAAGACAAATCTACTAAGGAGAATCTTGATGTGTTCCTGAAACTAATCGGAGCTTAGAAAGCTTAAAAGTCACCATTCAGGATGAGGATCAAGCAATATCATTGTTAAACAGTCTACCACCTAAATATGATCCGCTTACACACACTCTACAGTTTGGAAATACCAAAGATACGTTAACCATGGATGATGTGATAACAGGAGCCTATGGAATGAAATCAAACCTAAGGCAAAAGGGGTTATTAAACAAAAGGAAAACACATTCAGAAGGTCTAACTGTTGATGGCAGAGGCAGATCAGAAAAGAGGAGTGTTAAGGGTTTTGGAAAGAACAAAGGCATATCAAAAAGCAAAGGTAGATCTAAGTCTAGATCGAGACAGAACAGTGAAGAAGTCAGGGAATGCTGGATATGTGGGGATGAAAATTACTGGTAACGTGATTGCCCACAAAAGAATAATGGGAAGGGAAAGGAATCTGCAAACTTTGCATTAATAGGTTTAGAGAGTTCAGCCTATACTGCAAGTTTAATTTCAACTACTGAGGAATGGGTAATGGATTCATGTTGTACTTTTCATATAACTCCTAGGAAAGACCTCATTACGGATTTGGTAGAGTTTGAAGGAAACAAAGTCTACATGGGAAACAACTCATATTATTCAGTCAAGGGAGTTGGTAAGATGGTAATTGAGAATAAAGAAGGTAACTTAGTTACCTTAAATGATGTGAGATATGTACCAGAAATGAGTAGGAACCTAATTTCTTATGGTCAACTAGAAGAACTGGGGAGTTACTATAAGGTAAGGATTTTAGCATTCAGTTTTTCAAGAAGAATGGTGACAAGTTCCTATCTGGTAAATATCAGAACGGCCTATATTTCCTAGATGGCAAAGTACTAAGCTCAGAAGTCAATGTGGCTATGGTAACTATTGATGTAACAACGAGATGGCATCGTAGATTAGCTCATATGGGAAAAACATCAATGGAGACTTCGGTTAGAAAGGGTCATCTAAAGAAAGGAGAAGTAAAAGCAATGAGATTCTGTGAAGCATGTACGTTGGGAAAGACTCATAGACTTAGTTTTCAAAAGGGAAAACACACTACAAAATGTACTTTAGAGTACATCCATTCGGATTTATGGGGTTCACAGAACACTACACCTAGCATTTCAGGATGCCAATACTTCATTAGCTTTATCGATGACTACTATAAGAAAGTATGGATTCAGTTTCTCAGAAGAAAGAGTGATGCATTTCAAGCATTCAAGGAATAGAAAATGCTAATAGAAAACCAAACAGGAAAAAGAATCAAGTGTATAAGAACTGACAATGGACTCGAATACTGCAACAGACAGTTTGATGACCTATGCAAAGAAACAGGGATTAAAAGACACAGAACTTGTGCTTATACTCCACAGCAAAATGGGGTATCAGAAAGAATGAATAGGACTATAATGGAGAAAGTGAGAAGCATGCTATCAGAATTAGGCTTAGGTGGGGAATTTTGAGCAGAGGCAGCAAATACAGCAATATATGTTAGAAACAGATCACCACCAGCATCAATTAACTTTGATGTACAATAGGAAGTGTGGTCTAAATCTAAACATGAGTATAATCACCTAAGAAGCTTCGGGTGTATAGCTTATGTTCACACTATTCAAGACAAAATAAATCCTAGAGCTGTGAAAGGAGTTTTTATTGGCTATGGAATAGAAACTAAAGGCTACATGATTTGGCTAATAGAAGAAGAGAAGTTGGTAATAAGTAGAGATGTGGTCTTTAATGAAGATGAGCTATACAAGGACTTTATTTCAGAAACAAATAAACCTAAAGCTGAGCAAAGAAAAGAAGAAAGGAAATCCGAGAAAAGGGTAACTTTCAGAGTGAATCTAGAGGAAATACTTGGAGAGGAAGATCAGCTAAAGGGGATTGCAGGATCAGGTGGAGCAATTCCAGAGTATGTTCCATAAGGTATAAGTGAGGAAGAGAGTCAATTAGACTCTGGAAACTCAGAAAGAGATGAAACTATTTTGGATGACTACCTATTAGCTCGAGATAGGAAAAGAAGAACTATAAGACCACCCTCTAGGTTTGAAGAAGCATACCTAGTTGCTTTTGCACTATCAAGTTCTGAAGAAATCGAACTTGAGGAACCTAAAACCTACTCAGAGGTAATGCAGAGCAAAGACAAAGAAAGATGGAGTAAAGCATCTGATGAGGAAATGGATTCCCTTATCAGAAATAACATGTGGATCCTAGTCGACAAACCTCAGAAGCAAAAGTTAATTGGATGCATATGGCTATTCAAGTTAAAACCACGCATACCAAGAGTTGAAAAACCAAGATATAAAAGCAGATTAGTTGCTAAGGGTTATGCTCAGGTTGAGGGAGTTGTTACAATGATATCTTTGCACCAGTAGTTAAACATGTTTCAATTAGGGTACTCTTATCCACAGTTACTAATTGGGACATGGAACTAGAATTGATGGATGTAAAAACAGCTTTCCTACATGGAATGTTACAAGAAGAAATCTACATGAATCAACCAGAAGGCTATGAGGTAAAAGGCAAAGAAGGAAAAGTTTGTTTACTAAAGAAATCTCTATACGGTCTTAAGCAGTCACCGAGAGATCAAAATGCAAATTTCAATGATTTCATGTGCAAACAACATTTTCAGAAGAGTGAGTATGATCCATGCGTGTACTACAAAGGAAAAACAGTTGATGACATGATATATCTTTTCCTATACGTAGATGATATGCTCATTGCATCAACACAGAGACAGCAGATTGTGACTATAAAACAATTACTAAGCAAGCAGTTTGAAATGAAGGACCTAGGACCAGCGAGGAAAATACTAGGTATGGACATTTTCAGAGATAAAAAACAGGGCACAATAAAATTGTCACAAGAAAGCTACATCAAGCAGATCCTCAACACATTCAACATGAGTGATAGCAGATCAGTTTCTACACCCCTTAGGGTTCAGTTCAAGCTAAAGAGCATCTCAACAGGCGAATAAGAAACTGAGACAGAGGGCATGGAAGACGTACCTTATACAAGCGCAGTAGGAAGCTTGATGTATGCGATGGTTGGGTTTCGGCCAGACCTTGCTTATTCCATTGGCACTGTTAGCAGGTACATGTTAAAACCAGGAAAAACACATTGGTTAGCGTTTAAATGGATAATGAAATATCTAACAAAAGCATCAAAGATCAGCTTAACATTCAAGAAGGACACAGAATTCAGGATCAAGGGTTACTATGATGCAGATTTTGCTTCAGACTTAGATAAACGCATATCAATTTCAGGGTATATTTTCACTATAGGAAACAACACAATAAGTTGGAGATCAAGACTACAGAAAGTAGTAGCGTTGTCTACAATAGAATCTGAGTACATAGCACTATCAGAAGCTAGTAGAGAAGCAGTGTGGATACAGGGAATATGCGAAGAAATGAAACTATGTACAAGGACAGTTGAAATATACTACGATTCTCAAAGGGCAATCTATCTATCGAAGAACAGAATGTGCAATGAGTAAACAAATCATATTCAGGTAAAGTACAACTACATCAGAGAAGTGACAGAAGACAAAAGAATCAAAGTCACCAAAATCCACACATCAATAATCCCAGCAGACATGTTTACAAAGGTCATACATGTGGAGAAGTTCAAAGGCTGCATGCAGTCTTTGAGAATGGAAGAAGCCTAAGAAGTGTTGCATGAGCTTCCATCTGGTAGATCTGAAGACGGAAAGCTCAGATCTGTTGAAACCTGTGTAGCTTCAACAAAAAGAAACAAAGGAGAAAAGAGAAAAGGGTTAGTTTCTACCACTAACTCAAAGGTTAAAGTCAGTCAGAGATTCGAGAGCATGAATCTAGGTATTGATAACAAGGTGCTAAGAGGAATGACAATTACATGCAAGGAGATGGACAGTCGCGAAGGTTGTTGGTCGAGAGCTGCATCAACAACAAGGAAGAGGAACTGTCAGATCTAGTAGTGTAAAAGGCGGAAATAAGGAAAACTTACTACCTTCTTCGTAAATCTGAGATATGTGGAAGAGGTAGGAAGGTTTTTTACTTACCGGTTTCCTTTTGCTCAAACTCAGATCCTCCGTTGTATCATCGCCAAGTTCACCAGAAAAAAGGAAAGGAAAAAAAGGTTAGTGGAGTTGAACCGACGATCTGTCAAGAAATGATCAGATCTATACTTGCATGTGTCAGGAAACTCAAGGAAAGCTTAGAAGGGAAGGAGACTTACCAAGAAGTTGAGTCGTCACCGGGAAGAAGCCAAGATCCTCTGACGATCTTGATCTCCTCTGGAAGGACAAGGTGCGTAAAGGAATTTGAGCTTAGCTCTGGAAGATTCAGGGCACCGGAAGCGTTCTTCACAAAGAAAGGAAGAAAAAAAAGACGAAGAAGATGAGAGGAGAAGACAAGAGAGTTTCAAGCAACTAGGGTTTGTCTCACGGACCAAATGAAACAACAAAGGTGAAGTTTATTGGTTTTGTTGTTTCAAATGTGGATTGTGGGCCGAGCCGGTACTTAATGGGACTAAGTCCAACATCGGCCCAAGTCTTGTTGTTGCTCGTTTAACGGTTTTGGGCCGAGCGAAGGTCCAACATCGGCTCATCAATGAACCTGACAAGAATATAGGCTAGATTCATTCATCTTCTTCCTTTGAGGTTTTTCGCGTTTTTCACCATTTTTGTAACAGAGAGAAAGCTTATGTAACAGAAAACAATAACAGGGTGATAATGGATTCCGGATTAATTTCCTAAGAGAGATGTATTCAGTGATTTCTCAGTAAGGAACTCTATAACCTCGAGTGTCCGAAATCTTTATTTCGCGAACCAAATTCAATCCGAACTAATCGAAACCTCAATTCACTAATCTGCATTGAAATTGAGCTAATAATCGAGCCGATGCTTCAACAGAAACGATTACAAGTAACATAATTATGATTTTTTGAATTTGAGCTAGATAGTCATGTGAAAATACAACGCACACAAGCTTATTAATTTATTTGTTATCGATGTCATTGCTTGTCTTATCTGTCATTGTTAATTATTCTTTTTCTAATATAAATCTTCGTTAAATTCACAAAAGCTTACAAATGGCAGATTAATTAATTCTATGGAGTTGGGACCATTAGCGTACGATTAGCCGAGGAAAAGTCATTTGTTATAACAAATGTGGTACAATAAAAATGTAATTTCAAAAAAAACAAAACTAAATAATGCAAGTGACATTTAGTCTAGTGGTAAGTCTGTAAAAGGTATGCGCACTCGCACATTCTGGGATCGAATCTCCCCGCTTACATTTGCAAGAACTTGGTTAATAGGCCGGAAGAAAAAACTAAACTAAAAACAAAAACAAATAGCAAGCGAAATATAATTTTACTTTCACAGATATTCCTTTCCACGATTAACTCACTTATTTTTCGTAAACGTTAAAACTTTATATAGCTTTTTCTTTTTTTTTTGTCAAACCAAATTTTATATAGTTTGTTAAAAAAAACTTTGAATAAACGATTAAAATGATCCGACATCCTATATTTGAGATATTTGTAAACATTTGGATGTATACATTAACCAATAATTTTCTTTTAACCAAGACACTGTGTCTTTAACGTTTCATATGATCCATGTGGAAAATAGTTTTCGATTCATTAACCGGTCAAAGAAACTATATTACGTTAAACAAAACAAAACAAAAACTAAATTACATAAAAAACATTGGGTTCAACTTCAAAGGCAAAGAATTGACCAAAAAAACACTTATGGACCATTTTCACATGCGGCCATGTGAGATCCTACAAACCATAACCAGAAGAGACTTCTCCCTTCTGAGTTCTCACTATTCACATTCAACTCAGAAACTTATCATGGTCTAGCTATTAAAATATAGTTGTCACGATTTTGTTTACTCTTTTAAAGCATATGGTGGGATCCTTTGAAAGCTCTACATGTGAGTGGTTTTGCCAATAACAAAAGCAAGATAGGAACACCATATACTTAAAAAGATATTTCACAACATGCGCAAAGATATTGCCAATAGTTGGTAACAAGAATAGAAACTTTACCTTCTGTTTTTGAGTCCTTGTAAGATCTCCAAGACATCTTACTTCCTTCACTAGAGAATGAAAACAAAACAAAATAAAGTGAAGAGAGTAGCCATGTATTTGCTGATGCAGCATCATCAAGATTCCCACTCGAAAAGGAACCCTTTTCTTCGGATCGAGGGCCGAAAACAAAGGAAACCACATCTCTTGTGAATCTTAATGATGCTGCATCTGCGAGTACTGGCTGGTAACACTCACAAAAGGCTAGACCTTATCCCTTTTCAACAAAAACTCAGCTAAATCAACCACAGAGACAGATCCTTATCGTTCATGTTCTTAACCAACAAATGAACAAGTAAAGATGAAAGCAAGAGAATGAAGAAAGCAAAGAATAAGCAAGATGATGGTGAGACGCAATTGAGAGAGATAAGAACATGAATATATACACTAATATGAAGAAAGCTAATAGGTCGATGTAAAATCACTTGGAAAAAGACAGAACTAGCACAAGGATCTGTAATTGACTTTATAAAAAAAGAGAGATCACATCAATACTCTACCTATAGAAGTGTGAGGAACAGAAGCCAAACCTAAAGAGTATTTTACCTATGACATATCTGAAAATCTCAAGTGTTTTTTATACACAAACCTCAGAACTTTTTTCTCCAAAGTACCATGAAGAAGTCAATTAAAGAAATATTTCCAGGTGGAGACTGATAATGGGTTGCAAATGCAAAGGACGATAAAATAAAGTTTGATCAGAAAAGAAGAATTTAATTAAACTAATCATGATTGATTAGTATGGCACAAGTGGGATTAAGAAAGCTATTAGACTATAAGTGTCACTTTATTTAAACTAATCATGATTAAGATTGTTCCCTGTGCGGTTTCTTACGTGGAAAGGCGAAAACACTCAAAAAGCAAGCAGCTTTAGTTTTTAACTGGATGAGTTCATATACTTTTAAGTCAGGGAATCAGTTACGATCAGGAGATTAAGAAATAAGGGTCACATGCACCCAAAATTGAATGGATCAAAGGAAAATGGATGCAGCAAATCACGGTTAATTACACAACAGCAAAAATGGATCTGTCATGAAAAGACAAAAGATAAGGCACTAATACTATAAAGCACTCAATCAAAATATGTGTTCGGAAATAATTCATCATTCATTAGCTACAGCTCCAAGCAACCAAGATAATGTGATGTTTGGTTTTCATAACAGCCAATCAATTTTCAGATTAGTGCTAACCCAAAAAGTGTCCAACTTTACTAGGTAATACTGATGAAAAATATCTTGAAATAGAAATTAAGAAAACCAGAATAGCATAAAAAGCATATCCCTTTCATAAGCCTAACTATCCAATAAAAATGGAACAATCCAACTCGTCTTCATTCATACATCTTTGACTGATTGATACCAGATTAATAGACACAATATTGGTTCCTCTAAAGTACTAGTAAACAAAAGGGATGAACTTGTGCCTAACCTTATCAGCATAATCCGAATAGCTTTGTCCGAAATTCTCCACCATCAATTCTTCCTCCAGCTTTGCCTTCTTGTTGTAGTAAACCAAACAAACTGCTAGAATAAACAACAGGCTCAAAGGGGCACGCAGAGCGGTGCAGTATGTAGCGAAAAGAAGCACCGTAGAAGCATATATCGGATGCCTGACCCATCTATAAGGACCAAATTGCACAACAGCTGTTGGAACAACGACTTTTTCAGAATATCTAGCAAGATATAGTGTTGAATCGTATTGCATGAGCATAGTAATCACAACCAAAATCCATATCCCTACATTCACCCAACCGCCTGGTAAACGATGAAGCTCAGGCCCTTCAAAAGCTGCAAACCAGTGTCCAACTACGATGCCAACACCAAACAAAACCCGAGACCAAATAGGCGTGTTGACATCCCATCTGGGATCATGCGTGCGAGCGTAGTAATCTCCGTAGAGGCGTTTTCTCACGGTTACATTGAAGAAGAAGAAGTAATGATAAGCTAAGAAGAACACATAAGGCCAGCCTTCAAGATAACCATTGAAATAAGCAGGAGGCACAAGTGTAAGCCATGTGAAGACTGAAGTTACAATACCAAGCTGTTCAAAGGCATTGGCTTCGCCAAGCCAATGCTTACGAGAACAGTAAATTCCGTAACCCGCGAGACCCACAGCGATAAACCAAGGCCAGAACAGCCATGTCCAGCTGAAATACATCCAGAAGAATGGGTCGAAAACCAAAGCCACAGTCTTTTTACTAGCCACAATCAGAATTGATAGAACAAGAGTTAATTTCACTACATCTATGGGCTTCAATTTCAACTGAAGAACTTTATTAACCAGAGTACCAAGCGAGAGAGTTCGGAATTGGCCAAAGAAAGGATTGTCGGAATCGGAAACTGTCGAGCTAGATATCGAGCATCTGGGCGGAACCCATGAACCTTTTCTCACTTGAAACGAAGCACATCTCCAGATATACGGACTCTTAATAGCTTCAAAGCTTCGGAGTAACGGAGAGTTTCTCGAATCAACACGAAGGGAATGGCACATAAGCTGTTTGTTCGAATGCCTGAACGAAAACTTTCGGTTCTCTTCCAACGGCGACGCTCGAGGAACAACCTTCGAGCAGAGAAGCACAGATTCCATGGCGAATCAAATTCAGAAAACCGGATACAAAGACAAGAATCAGAAACAATCTTTCAGCTTCATATTTGCTTAGAACCCGAAATTGAAAAACAGATAAACATGACACAGTGACACAGAGAAGTGAGCTTACTTGACTTCTGTATCGATGATTAAGAATGGGCCTTTTAGTCCAATGGGCTACTAGGTAAAATATATTAATGTCTAAATAACAAAAATAATGGGCTTTGACAAGTCACGTGGGGAGGTCAAAAATGTAAAAGTGAGGAAGGTTCTATTAATTGGCTCGTCTACTAATTCTGTTGACTCATAACGCCTACTTGATTTTGCCGTTGAATCCTGACCGGTCACACAACGCAATGTTTCGTCTTCGCCGCTCACTGAGAACAAGTCGCTTCAAAACATGTGGTTTTCATTTTTCAACTATAACAAATGTGTTTTTTAATCTAAAACTCTAAACTTTATTACGTGAAGTAATATGTTTATTTGGAGTAGTTGTAGTTGTAGACGTAGGATTTAACTAATTGACCGAATACACTTTTACAAAATATAAATAATTTTTATTTAACTTTAGACCAAAAATATAAATATATACTCATATAATTTTTATACACATAATAAATTAATAACACTTCAAAATTTACGTGTTTGACAGGTAATGTCATGTTCTTTTTCGCAGTCAATGAAAATAGTAATTCATTTATTCATATAGCTTGTAACATTTATCCACCGTGTGATCAGTCTTCAAACAATGTAAACATCTTGGTTTTTGACTCTGTCCTCCAAAAGCAAGTATATTATTCCCATTATTAGTAGTATTGGCTTGAGTGGTAAATGCAGCAGCCTGAGTGCTTGTGTTATCATGAAGACCAATTCCTCTTCATCTCCCAAAACGGAATTGACTCTAGCTTTTCCTCCTTTTCGCACCATTTCGACTTCGATTTGATTTAACCAAGTCGATTTTCCGGTTGAAAACGAAGATAGAAGGTTGAATCAAGTTGTGATTTGGAGAAATTAAAGAAGAATTTTCAGAGATTAAGCAGAAGATCGCTCTGATACCATAACAGAATAAGAACGTTAATCGGAAAACTTCAACTCTTATTTCTTAAAACGTAACCAACATACAATCCACATATATATACAAAACCATATTAAACCAAAGCTAATCCTAAATCGGAATAAACCAAAGAGACAAATACAAATTGATAAACCCATGATCAAAAGTTTAACATTTTGTTCCTTTTATAGTTGTTTGTGACTGGTCAGTGTATTTTTTTCGTAATCGTTATTTTTTATGTAAAAACAGTTCATCAAGAATATAATTTCTTCGGAATGGATTTAACAAACAAATACAAACAAAATAATATATGTTGAGAGCTGAGCTTTTTTCGAATTTGGGTTAGCTAACTCTATTCTATGTTCTAGATATGGTTTTCTATACGGTCTTCGATTTCTTGACCATTGTATTTATATACTTTTCTCTTCCTTCTCAGTTTGCGGAATATCTTGATTTTTGTCAGTCGGGATTCATATCTTAGTTATTGTTCAAATCAATTTTCTTGGATTTGCAAGATCTTCTTTTCATATTTGACAGCGCGATGGTTTTTTCCAATATGTCGGATATTATTTCTTTATTTGTTAGCGTGTTGACTTCAATTTGTGGCATTTTCTTTAGGTTTTCGTGAACTTGCTTGTTTTAATATTAGACCCCTTTTGGATTGGCATTGTCGTGATTATGAGCCTTAATAATTTTTGGCCCAGTTATTAATAATATTCAAATGATCGGATATGAATTTTAGTTTAACTGGTCATAAAATCGTTTACGATGACCGATCAAACATACATATCGATTTGAAGCTGTATGTGTTATTCTAATTACTCACCTTTATCGGTATTAGCCAAATCATAGATACACAATCGTCGAATATGTATTTTGAGATTATTTTGAACGGTAGTTATTGTGATTGATTGCTAAATTAGCGACCACGAGAAAACAGAATTTGGTCGTCCGCGACGACATAAAAAACAAAGCCTAAGTCATTATATTGATTGTTACTAAATATTAATCACCAAAGAAAAGGAAAATCAGTTGTACCAAAAAATAATGTTCATTCATCGTCTCTCATATTTTCTCGTTTTGAAATATGATAACATGATATTTGACAACAAAAAGAAATGTATGATAACATGATGATTATAAAATTATGACAATGATCACATTATGAATTCGTGAGACATAATCATCTGGTGAAGATATGATCTAATAATTTTGTAAACAAATGTAAATATAATTTTGAATTTTCACAACGTATCGAGATTTTAGTCTTTTCTATGCTATATTATATTTTGATTTTTGACATTTTTGTGCTTATAAAGTCATCTATGACATATTTGTTTCATTGACCAGAGAAAAAATAATATATGTGTTTCATTCTTTAAAACTAGATTTGTTGGGCAAATGAAAATGTAAACAAAAAATAGCATAAGACCAAGTTTGGTCTTTTATATATTGGGGCCAAGAAAACTATTAACTAAGAAGTAATATATTTTTTTTTCAATCAACAAAATCGATAAAATCTTATATTTTGTATAATACAGTGGAGTCAAATTTTGAATGTGTGAGCCATTAAATAAAACACATGCCTATCTTAACCCCTAAGAATAATATATTTAGGTCTTACTAACCAATATGGATACCCAAAAAATGAAGATGTTATTGATTAAATCTTTTATCAAAAGATTGAAGAATCTCCAGATGTCTTTTGTTTAGAACAAAAAAAAACGTGTGTAAACATTGACGCGTGACTTCATAGTGCGTAATTATTGAAAATACAATTTTTTATATCCACGAAAACCATGAGAGTATCATTATAATAATAATAATTAAAAAAATAACGACTTTACTGTTTATTATAATGGAATCAATTACAAAAAGATGATAAAGGGACAATGTGTTGCCACGTACGCATTTAATTTTGTGTTATATAACACACATCTGCATTCTCTTCTTCTCTTCATCAAATATTTTCTCTTCATCATCATTTCTCTCACATCTATTATTATTGGAGGTAATTGCTTCTTCTTAACGACTAACCAGAAGATTTTAAGAAATGGAATTTGTAAACAGCTCCAAACCAACATATGAATGTCTTCTCTTTGGTATGAATTGTTGCTTGATGTTTTATTTTTTTCTGATTGAAAAATTAATTAGAAGCAAATTATTGATCTATTTCTATGTTTTGTTTTCTACAGATTTGGATGATACTCTTTATCCTTTTAGCTCTGGTTTATCCAATGCATGTACCAAGAACATTATAGGTATATATGCTATGCTTTTTATTTTTCATTATGATTACTTATTAATATGTTGATTTTCATATAACTCACTAAATTAAACTTGTGCAGAATTTATGATTGAGAAGCTTGGAATCGATGGAGATGGAGTCGCTCAACTAAATAATATTCTTTATAAGGAATATGGAACTACAATGGCTGGTCTTAAGGTAACGTAACTTACCTTCATCAATTTGTTGATCTGTCAATTACAAAATCAATTATCACTAGTGATAGAATCAATCATTTGATATCCATACATTAATTATTTATAGTCTGAATTATTCCATTACCATAATCTGACATTGGTTAATAGTTACTCTAATTTTTTTTAACTAAATTAATTTTTGTATAACGGTCTAAAATTTATTATTCATACAGGCAATAGGTTATGAGTTTGACAATGACGAGTACCATAGCTATGTTCATGGAAGATTACCTTATGAAAATCTTAAACCGGATCCGGTTCTCAAAAATCTCCTCCTTACTCTACCTTTTAGAAAATTGGTATTGTTTTCTTTATTTTTTACTTTTTTTCAGTTTTTGCTTGATTATACAGCTTATATATGCGTATATAATTTTGTTGTATTGAAAAGTTGAGTTTCTTAATTTTTTTATTAAGGTTTTCTCGAATGGAGATGAAGTTCACGTAGCGAAAGCTCTAAAAAGACTCGGTATCGAAGATTGTTTCGAGAGAATCATAAGTTTTGAGACTCTAAACCCTAAGACCCACGAAGCTGATGAGGTGTTATCTTTCTGAGAATCCGGTTATCTGTAAACCAACTAAGATTGCTTTCCAGAAAGCCTTCGACATTGCACAGCTCAATCCTCACAAAACCGTAAGAGATTCAAAATAAATAAGAAATTATAGATAGAAATAATTAAGTAGAGATATTTTTGGGGTTTAGGATTTTGTAATCAACTGTTTGGTAACAATATAGTACTTATTGTGATGCAGTTGTTCTTCGACGATAGTATCCGGAACATCCAAACCGGAAAAGCCGTTGGTCTCCATACAGTCTTGGTAAGAACCGGTTTAACATTAACACCAATTAAAACAGATTTATTTAATTAGAAAACATCTCTTTGGCGAACAGTCAAATGTATTTTTTTATACATTTTCAATGAAAATATTAAATGATTTTTTTTGTTTCAGGTTGGTAAATCAGAAAAAATAGATGGAAGTGATCATGCTTTAGAAAGTATTCACAACATGAAAGAGGCATTTCCGGAGTTATGGTCGGAATTCAATATCGACAATAAAGAATCTGAAAGAATTGGTTACGCTGCTCAGATCTCTGTTGAAACTTAATCACTTATATTCAAGTTCAATTAATTTTACATGTTTAGTTTGTCGGTGAAAATATTTATATAATGTATCAATAGATTTTTTTATTGTATTACGTGCATGTTCTTTTGTACATG
>JAKUCM010004418.1:0-48296 GCA_023374145.1 Lepidium sativum | reverse complement strand
TTTCCTTTTCCTTTTCCTTTTTGGAATAAAAATTCTTTTATTATTTTTCAAATCTAATTAACAATTTATGTTTTAGTTTTTTTGGAAATTTTCATTATTTTAAAACAAACTAACAATTTTTTTTTGGGTTTTTAAACGTACGATATTTTTACAATAAATTTTAAAAGAAAAAATTCTATTATTAACGATATTTTTATATATTTTGGCCTTTAGGCAAATACTTTTTTTTCTTTTAGTTACTGATGATTATGATAAAAGATAGGTTAGATGAGAAGCATTTTTATATGTAAACTAGGTGACAGTCTGTGCATTTAAGTTATATTATTTAAATTAGTTCAGGATTTGAGTTATAGTAAAATTTATATTGTTTCTGTATATATTATGAATGTGTAACAGTATTAATTTGATATAGTCTTTCACGGTAGAAAACTAACATAATTACTACATCTATTTTTGTTATGGTAGGTCACTACAATATATATATATATATATATTTTTTTTTTCAATCGCTCTTTCGATGGATATGGCTAATCTCGGAAATTTATAGTAAAAATCACAGTCGTAAAAAATCTGTCTGGAAATTAGGTTCCCATCCACAAAGGCAAATTTTTAGTAAAAATTACAGTAACAAAAACAGTCTCTAATATTTATAATTATCTCTCTTTTTCGGTTTAATATTTATCTTTTAGTATAATAATATATAGACCAAAAATAATATATAGAATATAGATGATAAATAGCTAAGGAACGGTGAATAACGCGTCTTTATGATTTCATAAGACGACGAAATGTTAATAATAAAGAAAAGAATGTTGACAAAAAAAAAATCTAACAAATTGGACCGTTCAGCTGACTACAACTTCATCCAAAAAAAAAAATCTAAAAATTAGCCTCAACGAAAAGACCATCTAACATATATCACAAAAAAATGTAATTATATATTTTATACATTACAAAACAAAAAAACAAATATCTTGATTATTTACATTGCTTTTATGGTTACAAAAATAATATAAACTCAATACCGTTCACCACCAGCTTCATTTCTCAACGGCGAATTCACACCATTTCTCAAAGTTCTCCGGTGATTTCCCCCACTAGTTCGCGGGGACTTAGCCGTCGGAGAAGGAGAAGATCGATTACTCTGTTGTTGATAATTATTACTACTCTTACGTTGCTTACTACCACCACCACCACGACCTTCATGATCTTCTTTACTCTCTGGAGTATTAGGAACTGTATACGTAAATGTCCCCATTGGAATATCATTATAGTCCTTAAGATCATTCAATATCGACACGACTGCACTCATACAAGGTCTGTTCTTAGGTCGATGACTTAAGCATTGGTAAGCTAATGCTGCTGCTTTTTTAGCACCAACCTCTGAGTATTGACCTTCAAGTCTTGGATCCATGATTCGACAAAGTTTACGTTGATCATTAAGCATTGGTCTAGCCCAATCAACAAGGTTTTGTTCTCTTGATGATCTCTTTTTGTCTACTGATCTTCGACCTGTTAAAAGCTCGAGAAGTACGACTCCAAAACTGTAGACGTCGCTTCGAGCTGTTAAATGACCTGTCATGATGTATTCAGGAGCTGCGTACCCTTGTGTACCCATGACTCGTGTTGATACGTGTGTGTCGTCTCCTTCTGGTCCATCTTTGGCTAAACCGAAGTCTGAGAGTTTTGCTGTATAATCCTGAAAAGAACCAAACAAAATCTAAGTTTGACAGTCTGGTTTGAGCTAATATGGATCTAATTGTTGATATAAAAAAATGAGATTTGGTTTTCTGGTTACTTACGGAATCTAGTAAGATATTTGAAGCTTTGAAATCGCGATAGATGACTGGATTTTCTGCTTCGTGAAGGAATTGAAGACCTGTTGCAGCTCCATGAGCTATCTTCATTCTTGTTGACCATGGAAGAGATGCTGAATATCCTGAAAATATAATACAATACATAAGTTTTGGTTAAAACTTGTCCTAAAATTTGGCTACAATAAAAAGATAATGAAATAAAGAAAAGATTCGTGTGGTTTATAAATAAGTAAAATGTATAATATCCGAAGACCCGACCGGAAAAAAGCTACTTTGAGTCTGATTCCTACCCGAAAATCATTCAGATACTCGAATATCCGATCGTATGTGGATATTTCAAGTAATTTTCAGAAACTTTTTTGGTTATTTTGAACTGAACCCGATTCGAAAATTTGAATGACCAAGGCTAGAACTTACACATAAGTTCTTGGAGAAATAAATGTAAGAAAAGAGAGAGACTTACTTCTGAAGAGTTGATTCTCTAAGCTTCCACGAGGCATAAACTCATAAACAAGAGTTCGGTGTTCTTCCTCACAACAATAACCAATCAATTTCACCAAGTTTTTATGCTTTAGTTGTCCTAAGAACATAACTTCTGTCTGAAAAAAACCCCAACGATAAAAAAACTCAATCAATACATCAAAGATAGAGAGAAAGAGAGACATGAAATGAAAGAGAAGGTAAAGTACTCACCAGCCATTCACGATGACCTTGAAGACCTTCAAGATCAAGCAATTTAACAGCAACAGGTTGTGCTTTAAGACCAGGACGAAGCTTATCATCAATAAAACCTTTATGAACAGGACCAAACCCTCCTTCACCTAGAAAATTAGTTGATGAAAAGCTTTGTGTAATGACTTTAAGCTCTGCAAGTGTAAACACATGAAGATCTGATCCAGCTAACGAAATCGATAGATCTTCTGATAAAGTATTTGAACTGGTGGATTGCTCAAATCTAGATTTGATATTCTTTGAAACGAGCTTTGTTTCTTAATAACAACTCCATCTTTTCCTTTAGATTTCTTTGTTGAAGAAGCTATTAACGTCTCTGGATCTCCTAAACATCCAACAATTAATGATCTCCATGAAGATTTCTTCTTTATCGCCATTGTTGATTATGTCTTTGTTTTTGGTTTTGGTTTTGGAATGAGAAATGATAAAACAGAGATTGAAGAGTTTTTAAAGGTCACAAAGAGAGAGAGAGAATTACAAAGACTTTTTATTAATTATTTGGTCAATTCAAATTCACCAACTACTACTACAAATTTACTACTCTGTTTTAAATTCTTCTAACTGCGTTCTTTGACATTATAAATATATTATATAATTACACACGTATGTTTTGTTGACAAAAATAATAATTTCACACGTATAAATTAAAAAAAACAATCAGTCAGTGATGGTTGCTTCCAAATTGTAATAGATGACAGCTTTGCAACTTTTTCTGTATCGTAGATTATGTGTAAGTTATTTTTTTCTTAAATGGTCCCAGAAATACTTTTTAAGCATGTGATTCTCATAAAAAATGACATCATAAAATTCACAAACAAAGCTACTTTGTTTGTGTGCTTCTTCGTTTTTTCTTTTTTCTTTTTTTTTGGCATTTTTAATAGATACAATAAGATATACAGGTTGGTCTGTCCAGGTCAAAAAAATTGACTACTAGGTTTGGTAATAATCACAATTCTGTTTCAGTAAAGTTTTAAGATATTTTTGTCAAAAATAAGATATATCTACACGTACATCATAAAATTTTAAATCGCTAATATCCCACATTGATTTTTTTTGGAAAAACAAATAAATTTTAAAGAGATATAGTGGTTAAATTAATTAAAGAGAAGAAACATAGGATAATAAAGATGATGAGAGAAGAGAATGGAGGAGAAAGGAAAAGTTAGAAATCTAGTGATGATAAAGATCATCTCCGACACTTCGATACAATCAATTACAAATTTTATTTTTGTAACAGGAAGAGAGATATAATTAGATATTGCCCACAAGAAAACTTTAACCTCCGAATATGAGGAAAAAAATAACTTTACTGAATCTGTCAGTGAAGCAATATTAGCCTAATTCTGAATTCATGATCCATCTCTAAAACACCTATACTTTGTAAGGGCCTGTAAAACAATTAAAGGTCTGAACATCATCTAATTTTACAAAATTAGCAAATTTATTTTAATAAGGTTTTGAGTTAATTTTATTTCTTTCTCATACACTTATCAGTTTTGATTTACTGTATAATATAAACTAATATGATTAATATACTACAATTTCTATTCTGTATTAGTTGTTATATTTTTATATTAGAATTCTCAAAACATCTTATAAAATAAAACAAATAAAATCTCTTAAATATTTTATATTTTGGAATAGAGAGATACTATTCTTTATAATATCTCTTAAACATCTTATAATTTTTTTTTCTGTACCTCATAATATACTGTTTCGGTTCGTAATCTATTACATTCAAAAGGAAACTGAACTGCACAATGTATTATGTGTAGCGATTTCAATAATAGCGAATGTATACAATATAACTTCTATATATTAGTAAACCCTACGAATCAATATGTTATTTGATCTTATATTAAGTTGTTAAGTTTAATTAATAAATCCATGATTAATAATTTCATTTATTTATAATAGAAAAATAAAAGTCTCAGCATTATTTATTTATAGAAATTTAACTGAACATATATTGTATATATATATATATTATTTTTTCTTGCACTACCACCTCATATTTTATTTGATTTGCAGTTGATAGGTATGTCTCTGTTTGGAATCTCTATTTTCTATATAAAGAGGCTTAATTTTTTATAAAATTATAACGTCATGCTTATCAACAAATAATTAGAAAAACACGATAATATAATTTAGAAAGAGTCAACTTAAAATAAAAACAGATTCTAGAAGATTAACACTCCTCCCTCTTGCCCTTCGTCAACAAGCAACAAAGTCAACAAAAACTTTGTTCTAAAATAAGAAACCAAACCAAAAAACCCAGAAATTTACATTTCACCAAATACACACAAAGATGAAAAATAAAAAAGAGTTTGGTAGAAAAGCAATAAATAATTGTAGATTAGACAAAATGCGTCCAGCTTCTAGAAGCACATCAATTTTAAGATAGTTAATAATGAGAACAAAGATTGAAGAAAGATCTGAAACTCAAACGCGTTTGTCTAAAGACGGCGACTTATTCGCTTTGAGCTTTGTTTGAGTTGAGTTGACTTTTGTTAGGTCCCACTAGGCATATGTATTCGGGTAGCTGGATCTAATCGGATTGGATTTTTCGAGTTTTGGATATCTTGGGTTTGTCTATATAAAATCCTTTCAGGTATTTTTGCGGTGTTTCGCTCTTAAATTTTAGTTTCTGCTCGGGTTCGGTTATTAAATTTCGGTTCGGATTTGGATCGAATTCAATTATCTAAATTTTTAACTAACTTTCTAATAAAAAATACAACATTAAAAATCATAACTTATTAAAATATTTATTATTTTAGTTTTATTTTGTTGTATTGATTATAAATTGGTTAGTTTATATAGATTTGTAATTATAAATTTTAAATATTTGTGTAACTATATATAGATATTTATGTAAATATATTATATATTTCGGGTATTTTAGGTATCTGTTTGAGTTTCGGGTTTTACTTAATCGGATTCGGGTAGCTGTATTTTCATAATGTAAAATCCATTCAGATATTTTATAGATTTCGGTTTGGTTCGGGTTCAGATATTTTAGATTGAGTTGGAATTTGGGGTTGGGTTTGAATATTTTAGATCGGATTCGGATTCGAATATTTTAGATCAGATTCAAATTCGGGTTTGGTTCGGATTTCAGATATTATCGCCAGACATAAGTCCCACATACTTCATCTTGGTGGGTCAAATTGTAGAACTTTTGTTATTCAATAATTTTATATTTCTTATTTGCAATTATAAAACTTTGATATTTTATTTTAGTTTTCGTTGTTGATAATTCTTACGTGCATTCGCCTCCGACAAGAAGACAAAAATCTGTTTAATACTCTTTTGTTTTTGTTATTATAAGATGTATGCTTATTCTCCAAAACCAGTTTTCTTTGTTAGATTCCTATCTTTTATTTTTGTTTAATTGTGATTTGAATGATAAAATTCGATACTAAATCATATGTAGAGATAAGTACATATGTTAAATGGTTAAATCTAAATCTATTCTATTTTTATACAGAAGTTTAATTTTAAAGATTTATGTAATTCTCACATAATATTGTCAGAAAGTTTTAGAAAGAATTTTGTATTATAAATCAAAAATGACCGATCTAACTATGACTAAAAACTCACTTGTTGAGAATTGTTAATTGATGTATAATTTTTTTATCTTTTATAGGGAAATGAATTTTTACTTTTTAATATTTTGGTTTTATAGTTTTCTTCTTTTGGTACTCTAAAGCTTCAATTTCTTTTTGAAGATTCCAGAATTCAAATATTTAAACGAAGACAATAAAATTAGACAAGACCATATATTATGATTTGATAATATGATGATACTGTTGAAAGATTCAACCTTTTATAGTTCATATAATGAAGCTGGACTAGAGCAATTTATGGTCCATTAAAAATAGCAAAGTTTCTTGCACTCCCACGTTAAGTTTTTAGATACTTAGCAGCAGCACAAGACCTACCCCTTAATTTAGATCTAGTTTTTAAAAAAACACGACCAAAAATTAATACATCCAAAGAAATGAACGTAAAATAATTTTTACACGTGAAAAATACATATCAATTCTTTATTTGTGTTTGAGAGTATGATTATAGCGTTTCTGTTAAATTCATTTTACTTTTCGTAATTCTCTTAAATTGTTCTAATGGTATCTGATTAGATTTTTCTTTGACTTATTATCACGATGAAGCTTCATCAAAGTAATCTTTATCGTTTTCTACATATAATCACTAACTTCTATTATAACATCCCAAATTGTAAATCATGAAAAAAGAAATTCTAAATTTGGCATGAACTTTTTTATTATAAGATATATTAATTTTACACGTGCAAAAATTGTTTGTTTTCTTTTAATTTTAAAGTCTCTATTGACAATTCAAAGAGTTAGTTGGCTAGATCAAACGACTTATTGTAATTTGTATCTGAGAATCAGACACATCTCAAAACATCCATTCAATTCCTTCTAGACTCTTTAATTTTTCACCCTTCAACAAAACATGGTTTAACAAAAAATGCTTAAATGTCAAGATTTGGGTATATAAAATGTAAAGATGACATTATTATCAACAAATACTAGAATTTGTGCAATAAAAGTCAGATTCTAGAAGATTAACACTAGAATCTTTAAAAATCTTACGAACTTCAAAGAAACATCCTATCAAATTGCCTATCGGAAAGCTAAAGAGTATCCCAGCCTTTCCTTAAAGAAAGGGTTGAAGTAAAAGTTTACAATTATCTATGAATCTTATTTATCGTTTCCAAATTTACAAAAAAAACTATATGATATGAAAATCTTTTTAGTTAGGAATATTTCCTTATTCTTAGGGTTTTAGGTTAATCTACTCCTGTATATGTATTTGTAACTATCGATATCAATACAACCTTTTTCCCCACAAATCTTTCATCTTCTATTTTTCTATTTTCTCTTCTCTCCTTTGTTTTTCATCACAAAACACATAGCACCTTATCAATCATCATTCTCTTTCTCAGCCTAACATATTATCAATGCGTTGAAAGCGAGAAACACTTGATTTGTTATATACATGGAATTTGCAATATCACAGAGGACAACCAAAATTCTCCATTGTAGATTAACAAATATGTCCAATCTTCCAAAGGAGTTGGTGGAGGAGGTGCTCCTTAGGGTTCCGGTGAAATCTATGAGATGTGTCCGATTAACTTGCAAAAAATGGAACACTTTATCCAAAGGTAAGCACTTTGCAAAGAAGCACCTTGATCAAGCAACATCAAACAAGTGTAAGGTGGTTATGATGATGCATTATAAGCTTTATTTGATGAGCATCGATCTTAGCGACAACATTGAGTCATGTATTTAGCGTGAAGGTGAACTTGTTAGCCTAGATGTCGATTTTGTTAAAAGTTTTTCACTGTGACGGTCTCTTGCTATGCATCACACGAGACTACACTAAGTTCGTGGTTTGGAATCCGTATTGGGGTCAAACTCTGTGTATCAAGCCCTCACTTGCTTTCCACAGATTGCGACCGTTACTCGTATGCTATTTGGATACGACAAGAGCAACCATAACTACAAGATCTTGACATTTATTGAATGGGATTATCTAACTCATATTTTTGAGATCAAAATCTACGACTTGAACGGTAAATCATGGAGGGTTCTTGATATTTCTCCTCCAGAAGGCAGAAGGGCGTATACAAAATTATTACAATGGTGTCGCTCTCAAGGGATATACTTACTAAATTCACTGAAGATAAGCATTCACAAGTCAATGCCGGTGCTTTCTTAGTCTCTTTTGATTTCACTAAAGAGAGATTTGGGCAGCTTTTGCCTCTGCCGTTCGAGTGGTTTCTTGAAGATATTGCGACTCTATCTAGTGTTAGAGAAGAGAAGCTTACGGTTATGTTTCAACGATGGGACACATTTATGTTAGAGATATGGATCACAACTAAGATCGAGTCCAACGTAGTAAACAGCAACAGCTTCGCTTATTCGATATGAAGAAGAACGCCGGTGACGGTGGATGCAAACTAGAGACAGAGGTTGGTTCGACGTATTGAAGATGAAGTGAGGCTGGAGTTTTAGGGTTTAGGGTATAAATAAATAAATTATACTCTTCCTCTTCATCATCTTCATCTACTGCTTGTGCCTCCTCTGCCTCCTCCTCAACTTTTTCTTTAATATCGGCAACCATTCCTATAAACCGATAGTGGATGAAACAAATGAAGTTATTGGTAATTCTCCTATGATAAATTCTTTATATCCACACTCCTCCACCGTGATTCCATCATGCTTCCGTAACACCAATTTCGAGTTCTCCTCTCAGTGGATAGGCATAGAGTCGCCTTGCGCCATGAGTCAAATTCCACACAAAGAGATCTTGGTAATTGCGTATGTTGAATTTATAAAAAGCCTCTTCTCGAACGGTTGGATATTCATTTGATAACGACAAAAGAAGGTGTCATTAGACAACATCTGAAGCTCTACAAAGTGAGCCATTCGTTTATGGAGTTCAACAAAATCTGAATTATAGCATCTTCGACTTCAAGACCTCCATTGTTTCTGTTTTGAGCAGAAAGCTGCAAATCGGTACATACCATCAAAAGGTAATTGGAAGATATTGCAGTTGGAAAGAATTTGAAATTGCAGAAGGCAGAGATTTCTCTTAAATAATAGGTTTGTTATGCGTTTTTCAGCTTCAATTGAAATAAAGAATAAAGAGGAGAAAAATGATTCTTCTTCAATTTGAGCTTCTGACTCCTCCGCTTCCTCGTCATTTCTCTCTTCATCATCAGAGTCTTTTCTAGGAATGTACTCATCCTGATCATCGGATACATCAGTACTTGAATTATACTCTTCCTCTTTATCGTCATCATCTACCTCCTCCTCAGCTTCTTCTTCAATCTCATCCCACACCTCGTCTCTCTCTTCATCATCAGAGTCTTCACTAGAAAAATATTCATTCTAATCATCAGATTCATCAATACTTGAATTATACTCTTCCTTTTCATCGTCTTCATCTACTGCTTCTGCCTCCTCCTCAGCTTCTTCTTCAATCTCGACAACCACTCCTATAAACCAATAATGGATGAAACAAATGAAGTTATTGGTGATTCTCTATGATAAAATCTTTTTATCCACTCTTCCACCGTGATTCCATCGTGCTTCCGTAACACAAATATCGAGTTCTCTTCTCAGTGGATAAGCATGGAGTCGCCTTGCGCCATGTGTCAAATTCCACACAAAGAGATCTTGGTAATTGCGTATGTTGAATTTGTAAAAAGCCTCTTCTCGAACAGTTGGATATTCATTTGATAACAGCAAAAGAAGGTGGTCATTAAACAACATCTGAAGCTCTACAAAAGTGAGGCAGTCGTTTATGCAGTTCAAACAAATCTGAGTTATAGCATTTCTGACTTCAAGACCTCCATTGTTTCCGTTTTGAGCAGCAAGCTGCAAATTAGTATGTACCATCAAAAGGTAGTTGGAAGAAGTTACGGTTGGAAAGAATTAGAAATTGCAGAAGATGAAGATTTCTCTTAAATAATAGGTTTGTTACGCGTTTTTCAGCTTCAATTGAAATAAAGAATAAAGAGGAGAAAAATGTTTCTTCTTCAATATGAGCTTCTGACTCCTCCGCTTCCTCATCATTTCTCTCTTCATCATCAGAGCCTTCACTAGGAATGTACTCATCGTGATCATCAGATTCATTAGTACTTGAATTATACTCTTCCTCTTCATTGTCTTCATCTACCTCCTCCTCAGCTTCTCTTCAATCTCATCCCACACCTCGTCTCTCTCTTCATCATCAGAGTCTTCGCTAGGAAAGTATTCATTCTGATCATCGGATTCATCAGTAATTGAATTATACTATTCCTCTTCATCATCTTCATCTACCTCCTCCTCAGCTTCTCTTCAATCTCATCCCACACCTCGTCTCTTTCTTCATCATCAGAGTCTTCGCTAGGAAAGTATTCATTCTGATCATCAGATTCATCAGTAATTGAATTATACTATTCCTCTTCATCATCTTCATCTACCTCCTCCTCAACTTCTTCTTCAATCTCATCCTACACCTCGTCTCTCGCTTCATCATTAGAGTCTTCGCTGAGAAAGTATTCATCCTGATCATCAGATTCATCAGTAGAATTATACTTTTCCTCTTCAACATCTTCATATACTACTTCTGCCTCCTCCTCAGCTTCTTCTTCCATATCGGCAACCAATCCTATAAACCGATAATGGATGGAACATATGAATTTATTGGTGATTCTCCTATGATAAAATCTTTTTATCCACACTCCTCCACCATGATTCCATCGTGCTTCCGTATCACCACTATCGAGTTCTCTTCTCAGTGGATAAGCATGGAGTCGCCTTGCACCATGAGTCAAATTCCACACAAAGAGATCTTGGTAATTGCGTATGTTGAATTTGTAAAAAGCGTCTTCTCGAACCGTTGGATATTCATTTGATAACAGCAAAAGAAAGTGGTCATTAAACAACATCTGAAGCTCTACAAAAGTGAGCCAGTCGTTTATGGAGTTCAACAAAATCTGAATTATAGCATCTCCGACTTCAATATTGTTTCCGTTTTGAGCAGCAAGCTGCAAATTAATATGTACCATCATAAGATAGTTGGAAGAAATTGCAATTGGAAAAAATTTGAAATTGCAGAAAACGATAATTTCTCTTAAATAATAGGTTTGTTATGCGTTTTTCAGTTTCAATTGAAATAAAGAATAAAGAGGAGAAAAAGGTTTCTTCTTTAATCTCAGCTTCTAACTCCTCCGCTTCCTCATTATTTCTCTTTTCATCATCAAAGTCTTCGCTAGGAATGTACTCATCCCGGTCATCGGATTCATCAGTACTTGATCATCAGAGTCTTCGCTAAGAAAGTATTCATCCTGATCATCAGATTCATCAGTAGAATTATACTCTTCCTCTTCAACATCTTCATATACTGCTTTTGCCTCCTCCTCAGTTTCTTCTTCAATCTCGGCAACCACTCATATAAACCGATAATGGATGAAACAAATAAAGTTATTGGTGATTCTTCTATGATAAACTCTTTTTATCCACACTCCTCCACCGTGATTCCGTCGTGCTTCCGTAACACCAGTATTAAGTTCTCTTCTCAGTGGATAAGCATAGAGTCGCCTTGCGCCATGAGTCAAATTCCACACAAAGAGATCTTGGTAATTGCGTATGTTGAATTTGTAAAAAGCCTCTTCTCGAACCGTTGGATATTCATTTGATAACGGCAAAAGAAGGTGGTTGTTAAACAACATTTGAAGCTCTACAAAATTGAGCCAGTTGGAAGAAATTGGAGTTAGAAAGAATTTGAAATTGCAGAAGTCGAAAATTTCTCTTAAATAATAGATTTGTTACGTGTTTTTCAGGTTCAATTGAAATAAAGAATGAACACATGACCTCAAATTCACTAATATT
Organism: Lepidium sativum; assembly: GCA_023374145.1. Taxonomy (NCBI): domain Eukaryota; kingdom Viridiplantae; phylum Streptophyta; class Magnoliopsida; order Brassicales; family Brassicaceae; genus Lepidium; species Lepidium sativum. The sequence continues at coordinate 36,340 of JAKUCM010004418.1, read as the reverse complement.
AATACACAACCACTTTACCATGCTAGTATTTTGGGCTATTTATTACCAAAAGTACAAATAATACTCCTCCACCACTCTACCCCGGTAGGCCTGAGCATTTGGATACCCGTTCGGGTTCAGGTCGGGTACTTTCGGGTTTCTAGGACCCAATCAGGTATTTTTATTTTTTGTGTCAGATTCGGTTAGGATATATATGAGGTTCGGGTTCGGGTATTTATATATAAATCTATATAAAAAATTAATATAAGTAAAGATTTAATAGAAATAAGTATAAAAAAGCCTAAATTTAATAAAGATATTTTGGGTACCCATTGGTTCTCGATTCGGTTTCAGTTCTTATTCAGGTTCAATTTTTTGGCTATATAAATATAAGATCCATTCAGATATTTTGTTGGTTCGGGTTCGAGTTTGGTTCTTTTTTCTGAGGTTTCTGTTCGGGTTTCAGATATTGGTTATTATATCCAAACTTAGTATCTAGTATATAGTCTACGATTTATTAAAAATATATATTGAAACATTGATTATAAGTGATTTGAATTTAAGTAAAAAATTATATGTTATTAAAATAAGAATTTCTAAAAGTCATCTAAAAATCTAAAGTCAGATGTTATTGGACTAATATATTCATAAAACATAATCATATTTAATGTTATTGAAACAAAAATTAAGGTTGTGCTTTTTGTGTTTCTATAAAAATTCTAGAATTCTTTAAAGGAATTATTTTGTTTAAAATACAAAATACAAATGTCATAGTTTTTGATGGAGTCTTAGAAACTTATTTCATAAATTATAAAAAAATTTGTAAATTCAACTAAATCATATGAAATTTTATAAAATTTAAATTATTCACCAGTTTTTAGGATTCATGCTTCAATATACCCTTAAGTAATTGTTTGGCGTCAACTCGCCGAACGAATACCACTAGAGATATTTTAAACATTGGTTAGGATCTATTGGTTATGTTCTGTTAATTTTCACGCGAATGTGAATTTTGGTGAAAATAAAGTTAAAATGAATAGGTTCACAAAACCAATTGGTTCAATCAAAATCAACCGGTTCATAAAATTAATTGGTTCAAATTTAAATCATAAGTGTTCATGTTGGTCCAATTCATACTATACGTTAGTTCATGTGATATTGTACGTTAAATCAATTGATTCATTCAAGTAATTTTATATGGTGGTTCATGTTTGTTCAATAATTATGTCTCGTTGATAATTAATTTCATTGCTGCATATATTCACGTAACAATCAGATGAATCATACAATTACTTTATTTATATTGGTATAATTTTAATTGGTTCATTGGTAAATGTTATTTTTAATTTCTTAATTGGTGGATTTGGTTAAATTTCGATATCACTAATATTGATGAAGACATCAAGCCACAATCAACCAAGGATCATGAAGAAGACACCAACCAAAAACTTCAGAGAGAACAAATCCGAATGTACCGAAAACATATGTTCATTTCGTGGAGATTATCATCCCAAAGAAGAGGATTTAAGTTGCAAACAAACTTTATCTAGAAACCTAACCAAAACGTATTTGTTGTTATTCAAAACATATTCAATGTTAAGCTCTGCAATTACAAAAGATTGTTAACACACAAGCAAAAGATACACATCTCAAGCCTTAAATAAGTTTTTTTTTTCAAAAAAAAAGAACGTAAATCAACATACTGTATAAACCTTTTTATATTTAACAAAATTAAATTAAATAATAAGATATCGTTTTCTTTTTGTCAACGACAAATTATATTAGGCCATAACTGGCCGGCCCAATAGCCAAATTCCTACATAATGTAGGCGGGGGACTCGATCCCTGATTATGCAAATGAGCTGCCTTATGTGGATTTACCGCATGCTACTAGGCTAAGAGCCATTTGCAATAATAAAATATCGTTTAAGAAAAAGAAGTTTATACGTGAAAATTGTGGTTTCAACCATATCTCTTTATTGTTGATCAAGTGCTTTTGATAACAATCGTGTATGACATTTACGGTTATTAACAAGGAAAAGATCGAGTCACATAAAGACAACACCATCGATTCCTTGTCTATCGAAAGAATTGTTAAAGAAAGAAAGGATGAAGGGAGGAGAAAATCATTAGAAGATTTGATCCATATTGTTTAAGGGCAATAGATCAAGACTAGTCTTTCTTCTTCTTTAAGAAGGTGTTTGCTTGTTTGTTGAATTAACACAAATCTAGAATGTCTTGGGATAGATTTCATAAATAGAAATGAATTCATACTCGCTACCTGCAATACTTGGTACAACAAGTACAATCTACATACTGTATCTTGCTTTTTGAGTTAGACTTATACGCTTGGTTAATTTGATAGCTAGTTATCTTCTGAGATAACTCACTAAAGCTTTCACTGTCCATGTCTGCATTTATGTTCATATTGATACCTTCAGTTGGTTCACTAATTTACTCATTTCAGAATTTTGTTCCAAGAGGGTGATAATATTGATACCTTGTACCACTCTGTATTTCGTGATTCTGCTTCTCGTAGCTCTTGCCTTAGTTGGTGGGTTTGCATCTTCTCCTTATTCAGTGATGCCTCCAGTTCTTCCTTGGAGCAAAAGAGATGGTGATAATCCAGACTGGAGATGCATGCACTGGAGCAGCATGATCAGACCTAGGAGATGGAGATACACCTCTGCAAGTTGACAAGAGTTAAAAACCATGAATTGGTAATCATTCACTAAGTCATAGATCTTACACGGCATCCGTCTCATCCCAACTCATCGTTTCTAAGTCAAGTACATGCAAATCGAGTAAAGCTTCAATTTCTTTTAAATCAAAGGAACGTTCCAGCATTCAAATATTTAAACAAAGACGATAAAATTAGACAGGGCCATTATATCATGATTTGATTTTATGATGCTGTTGAAAGATTCAACCTTTTATATAATGAAGCTGGACTAAAGCAATTTATAGTCTATTAAATTTGGCATGAACTTTTTTATTATAAGATATATTAATTTTTTTACACGTGCAAAAATTGTTTGTTTTCTTTTAATTTTAAAGTCTCTATTGACAATTCAAAGAGTTAGTTGGCTAGATCAAACGACTTATTGTAATTTGTATCTGAGAATCAGACACATCTCAAAACATCCATTCAATTCCTTCTAGACTCTTTAATTTTTCACCCTTCAACAAAACATGGTTTAACAAAAAATGCTTAAATGTCAAGATTTGGGTATATAAAATGTAAAGATGACATTATTATCAACAAATACTAGAATTTGTGCAATAAAAGTCAGATTCTAGAAGATTAACACTAGAGTCTTAATAACATTTCAATTTTACAAACTTCAAAGATTTGTACTATTCTTTTAGAACATTTTCATAAATATATAGAAGATTAATCTAATATCTACAATATATTCACTGGAATTTAAACTTAGGGCTGAAAAACACAACATAGTGAAAAATGTATTCATAACACAACATAGTGAAAAATTTGGTATTGTTGCAATGGTTGCCAAATTGAGCTTAACTTATACTTGTGAGGCTTTGTTAAAGCTTTAAATTAAAGATGCCTAGAAATCAGAATCTGTTTGTCGACAACTTATTGTATTATTGTCTGTGACATGGACTAAAAATTGTCCTTTCTTATAATAATGTTCAACAATGATTGCTCTTTTGAAAAGGTACACAATTCGAGTAAGTGGGCGATTTCAGAACATTTAGAGAATTAAACAATAACGCAGTTTGCGAAACGCGATTTCAGGCTACTTAAAATGTGAATCAAATGGTTAAACTGGAAATGTCGAAGTACATCGACTTTCAAAGATGTTTATTGAAGAATTTAAACTCTTTTTATTGAGAGGTCAAAAGTTTCAGGACACGTTTGAAACACTATGCTTGGGAAGATAGAGAGATTACTACAGTTAATCTGCAATAATGATATCAGCTGTTTCACTTTTTTCCTACTGTAGTGTTAGGTTGGATCAGTTTAGATTAAAGGTGTAGCACCTTCCAGACATTGGCTATATCTGCTTTCTAACACCAGAACTCTAATGTCTGGTCCTGAGTCACTCTTTCGAAGAGATTGAATTGACACAGTAAGCATCTGAAGCATACAGGTTCCTAATTGGCTGACTAAGAGTGATATAAACATATTCATGCAATGACACTTCACTCTAGCCTTCAAATACAACTAGGATCCAGTGAATCTACCAGAGCACCGAAAGGAACGTGAACAGATGCTTACAGTGAGGTTTTGTCTGTTTGCCTGCTCTGCTTCCAGCTACGCCTAACGTGTGTGGAAAGAACACGCCAATGCATAGGAAAATTGTACAGGAAGCCTAGCAGGCAGCCACATTCACATTTGCTATTTTCGTCTGTAGATCGTTACTTTGGCTGTTAAATGCTATCTGGTTTAGGTGAAAAGCCTCCTTAGCCATTCCAGCTTTAAGAAGACAAGATGACAAAGAACTCACTGTAATCTTATCCGGTGAACAACCTATCGCCACCATTTTGTGGAAAATGCTGACTGCTTCAAACATTCTTCCTTTCATGCAATGTCCAATTATAAGAATTGTAAATGTGATCTTATCTGGTTTGCATTTCTTCTTCTCCATCTCTTCCACGATAATATTTGCTTCACTTACCTTTCCAGCTTTACAAAACCCATCAATGACAGGGTTGTACATAAATGGTTTTAGGATAATGTCCTTACAAGCTAACTGCTTTAAGAGTTCTCGAGCCTTGAGCAACCTATTCTCTTTACAGAGCGCGTTGATAAGAATAGAATAGGTAAAGGCATTAGGCAACATTCCTTTAGCACTCATTTCTTCCCAAAGTCTAAACCCTTGATTCACTTGTCCTACTCTGCAGTATCCATCAATTAAGGAAGTGAAGGTCACAACGTCTGGGAAACAGCCAAAAAAAATCATTTTCCCACGAATGTCTTCAGCAGAAGTCATCTCACCAGCTTTCACATAACCATCCACAAGAACATTAAACGTCACATTTGTTGGGTTTATTCCCAAACGAAGCATATCATCTAACAGAAGAGAAGCTTCTTGCATCTTTCCAGCTTTGCAGTACCCTGAGATCATTGAGGTATACGTAACAACATCTCGAGAGCAACCACTACTCAACTCGACGTTATTAAATATCTCATTTGCTTTGTTTAGCTCATTACTCTTGCAAAATCCCTTAATAAGAGTGTTATATGTAACAGTATCCGGGGAACAACCAAAACTGCTCATCTCACCCAAAAGCTCCAGTGCTTGATCAGCTTTTCCTATGCTACATAAACCGCGAATCAGAATGTTGAAGGTCCAAGTATCATTACAAGACTGAAATCTCAAATGTTTATCAAACAGCTTCATTGCATCTTCCACTTGATCTAACCTCACTAATGTATTCAACAAACTGTTCACGACCATAGAACTTCCTTCAACCTCATAAGATTGAAGAAGCAATGCAGTAGCAAACTGAAGCTTACCCTTCTCAGCAAATGAAGACACTAAAAACCCTAATAACCGACTATTCAGAGAAATCCCATCAGTCTTCATACACTCGAAAATCTCTGCCGCTAAATCGTGCCAACCAGATTTACAAAGCGATCTAGTGAGCAAATTATAAGTCCAAAAAGAATGGCGAATATTCAACTTGTATCTACTAAACTCCCAAAATCGAAACCCTAAGTAAGGATTGTTATCCAATTTCTTGACAACCTCATAGGCGATAAAAGGATTCAGATTCTTACTCAAGTAGCAGAAACAAAGATCTGAGTCTGGAACCCTATAGACGAACAAAGTAGCAACGATTTTGACTAACCAAGCTTCGGGGCAATGAATCACTTCTCGGGTATTGCTCTGTAAAGGACGAGCTTGAGATCCGCCATGGGAATGTGTATGGAATAGACCAATGGCAGTTGCGAAGGTAGTTCGAATCATAACGGTGTGAGAAAATCGGCGGCGAGGTCGATTAAGGAGGATCTTCTTTTTGTCAACCTCATCTGTGTTTTTTTCAGATCATTGCTGTGTCAAACTGAAATTCACTACAAAGGAATAATAAGACCTTCGAGCTCAGCTAGAGGCTTTGAAACCCTCTAAATCGGCTAGATACTTTGGACTTTAATCTTTTTTGCATAATTAATTTATTAACTTATTAATTTAAAAAAACATCCCCGGCCGGAAGAAATTTGTCTGTTCCGATCAGAATTTTCATAGTTTATGTCGTCACTTTACGTTGACGTGATCTCAGATCGAATCAATTAGTTTCATCGGAGAAATTTAGAATTCTACAAATTTGGGTCGAAGATGTCAACGGAGAGACGTGCTTCGTCCAATCCGATGACCAATGAAGAGAACGCTATGTATGTCAAGGATTTTCACCGTTCCATTTTGCTTATTTTCTATCTTCTTCGATTGAATTTTAAGCTGAATTTCGATTTGGGTTCGTGATTAGCTTTTGTTTTTCTGCAAATCCTATATGGAAAATAAGTCCTTCATTCAGTTTGTGGTGCAAATTTCTTGGTATAGTCTATGATAAACCAAAAGTTTACTCTTTTGCCAACTTTTCTGATAGTCCAAATCAGAGACAGTGTTTGATTTAGTTTTCACTCTCTCGTGATTTTGTATTAGATGACTAATAGATTAGTATCTGGACTTACCTTCATATTATTTGTGTTCTTGTAGGTTTCTTGATATATTGCATGAAGCACCATTGTTTGGTCACAGGAAATCTAGAAGCCTTGTTGGAAGTTACTTATATGTGGTTTTATTGGCAAGTTACTCTGTTTTTTTGGTAAACTTCATATGCTGCACGCAGTTTACCTTTTTATAGTCTTTATGCCTTTTCCATTAGGCAGGTTATGCTATTGTAGCTGCAGGAGCTCCTTGGATATTTGCCCAAGTCCAGCAGTTGACCCCTTCATTGCTCTGCTGCTGCGATGTTGCGCTTTTGATCATTACAGGTTTCCAACTTTTCTCTTAGATTTGTTTCTTCAACTAAGTTCGGTTCTGTATCCCAGTGAACAGTAATACATTCTCAATTTATTGGTCTTGAATTCTTGTTACAATCAAGAACACACAACCAACTTAATAAGCCTATAGCTTTCACCTTCTTCTTAGGCCTATTTGGCTTCTCTCACTGAGTTGTTACCTTCTTCTTAGGCCTATAGCTTTCAGTCTAGGTTGTTACTTAACTGAGTTGGAAACTGACAATCTTATGCAAAAGAACATAGGTCTTGCTCAAGTATTAGACTATCTGAATTTCTACTCTTATCGGTTAGTTCGTTTGTACTGTTTTTTCTGGTTTGTTGTCAATCAAGAGCATTTGGTGATTTTGCACTTCACACTGAACATTTTATATATGTGTCTGTATGCATATGCACACATCTTGACACATATTGTCTCATATTGATTTTTCTCTACCCCTCATTTTCCTCTGCTCTTCATCTATTGCAACCTGTATAAACCATGCATAATCTCGTTTTTTCATGGATCCATATTCTGTTGTTCGTTGGCTCTATATTCGTGAGTTAATTTTTATGTGGCTTATCCCAGGTATCTTTCAACAATACTTTGTTTATCAAGTCCAGAAAATACGTCTCCAGGTACAAAGATTTGATAGCTTGAGTGATGTACATAATTTACTACTTTTTGTTTGTTTGAAAGGTTAGATTTAGGTACAAGGAGTTAATTTCTTTTGTAATCTTTTTGACTTGGTGGTATATATATCTTAATAAATTGCTACGACAATTTCCTGCAGGGTTATTACAGTTTCAGTCAAAAGTTAAAGCATGTTGTTCGTCTGCCATTTGCAATCACTGCATATGGTATCTTCCAACCTTTTTTTTTTTTTTTTTAATTTTCTTTCTGTTTTTCTGAATCTATAAGTTCTAATATTTCGATCCATACAAATTTAACCAGGGACCGCTGCAATGCTTCTTGTAATAGTATGGAAGCCCTATATCCACATTCTTTCTATTTCTGCTTTACAACGGTTTGTAGCTCATTGTTCCCACATTGAGTATCTTAATAAAACCTACCTTTTGAGCATTGGTTGTTGTTGTAATTTGTTTGAAAAAATGCTTTGTAAGAAATTTTACATTTAACAGCTTATTAACAATTAACAATTTTCTATAATTTTAAAAACCCAATTATCAAACAAGAGGTGCTCTTGATAGGTTGGATGTAAACTATGTTTCAATGTGTATTTGATCTGCAGGATTATCATGTTGGTTGAAGCAGTGTCTGCTGGCTTCTTCATGGGTTTATACATTGGTGAGTGGCTTGTTCTGCTATATTATCTCTAGTTTTTCATCATCCAGAATGTTACAGAGCTCTTAACATAAATTTCTAATATAAAATCCAACTGTGTTGTCTAAAATCAGAACACTGAATGATAATGCTTAAAATTGGTTTCTAAAGGAAAATTAAACACCACTGGACTGAATGTTATATATTAATGTGGAACAAATTCTAAACAGATCTTATCACCAATTGTTTTATCGAAGTACTTGCGGTGCTTATTGATATTAATTAATTAATGGAGTGTGTATTCAGGTTATGTGCACCAATACAATTCTGTTAATTCCCGGCCAGATGTCTTGAAGTCATTATATTCTCCTCTTCAGCCATCAAGTTCTATGGAAGGTTTAAGGTACTAAATGCACTTAATGTGTCTGATAATAAAAACTATACGGATTCAGGTGATAATGAACAAGTTTGCTTTTTTCTCTTATCTTTTTGGGTATGAAGGTATTATGAAGGCCGACTTTCTGATCAACAGACGGCTTTGTTACAATATCAGCGCGAAAACCTTCATTTTCTAAGTGAGGAGGTACTTCTTGCTACAGATACAAACGTTCTTCTTAAACAATATTTCATCTACATTGCTTGATTTTGTTTGGAATCTACTGTTTTGGGAGCCTCTATAGTATTGTAAATACTTTTTCTTCTTTTGTTATCTATGCTTTTCGAAGATTCTGTGTTTGCAAGAGAAACTAAGCAAATATGAACAAACTGATGATGGAAGCACACCTCAGGTGAGGATTAGCTCTGGCTTCCTTTATTAAATAGCTTAATTTCTTATTGGTACAGCTAAGTGTAACATAATGCTCGATAGGTTGATCTCGCTCATCTCTTAGCTGCTCGAGATCAAGAGCTGAGGACACTTTCAGCTGAGGTAATAATCTGTTCTGAAGCACCATCTATATATGTCGAAAGAAACTCTACATTTATAAACTTATAATATGCCAATGTTTCTGTGAACACCTCCCTTGCAGATGAATCAGCTTCAGTCTGAGCTACGGCTTGCTCGTTCTCTGATAGCTGAAAGAGATGCAGAGGTGCAGCGTGTCAGCAGTACCAACAATCAGGTTTTTTTCAGAAGAAACCAGTATTGTAAGAAAACTTCCAGATTAAATTCAAGATTCAATCTAATCTTGTTTGTTTGTGGTTGATGCAGTATATTGAAGAAAACGAAAGACTGAGGGCAATCTTGAGTGAATGGAGCATGAGGGCAGCAAATGTAAGTAATTGGTGTTAGATCTTAGAGAAACAACCTTTGATCTGTTGTTTAGGACAAATTTGATAACGTAATGAAGTTTTGATTTTGGTTATGCTTATCGAATCAGCTTGAGAGAGCTTTGGAAGTGGAACGGATGTCGAACTCAGAACTACAGAAGGAAGTTGCAGGGGAGCGTAGAAAGCAAATGACTGAGACAACATCTGAGCAACCTCAATTGTAAAATGGGAGTCAAAAGGTTATAATAGGTTTCAGAATCATAGTTCAGGAGTTTGATGGAATCTCTTTACTGGAAGATAAGTTTGCGTAGTGAAGCTTTTTTATTTCAAGTTCTTTTGGAATCAAAGCTGCCTATTAGTGGTTTCTCTCTTCTGCTTACTTTGCTATAGCTTTGTTTTGCTGTTAGAAAGAGCTCTCGTTTGCTTACATTCCTCTCTTTCTTATTATCTTTTTTTATTTTGTTAAAAGTTGTGTACAAATTGTTATCGGTTAACAGAGTTTTAAAAGAAGTAACCAATTGTGAACAAATTGCTTACTCGGTGTGGTCATTTATCACAATATTGGTTTATTGGTTTTGGTTTGAATCGAATTGGATCTGATTATCCAGATCGGACCGAAATTGGAAGTTGGTTTACTGGTTTAGTTGCTCCTTCAAGACTCCTGTCCTCTCAAACCGATATGGAGATCAAATTGTCGGAACCGAACCGATTTTTAATAATACATAGGAAAAACAAAAACCCAAAATCAGAATTTTTTTTTGTCGGGATAAGTTTGAGCGGTGGATTTTGTATGGAGCCGTCGAGTTCACGACCGGAGGAACCTTCGTCATGGGAGGACCTTTACAAAATCAATCTTATGCCGTCGGAGCTATTCTTCAAGTTCCGCAAAGAGCTCCAAGGCCTTCGTGTCGGCGTTAATCTTGAGGTTCTTCTCTCACTCTTTGTCGTCTAGGATCATCAAATTCAAATCTTCGAATTCCTACTTACCGACCTATAAAATGGGTACGAGGCTGTAAAGTTTGAAGATTAAAGGATACTGAAATTGAGTGTTGAAGCTAAGTATTTGGTTTATTAAGGATAAGCTCATTCATAGATATGTTCTGTGTTTTTGAGCAGTGATATTTGTGTCATCATTGTCTCTTTTGGATATGTCCAGTTACCTAATGAATCCATGAATGATTTCTCTTGTTCTGAAGTTGTAAAATTTGAAAATTTATGGATAATGGATTTGAGTTAGGAGCTAAGTATTCTACTGATTAGGGATAGTTCATTTATTGATTCATTCTCACATATCTTCTGTGTTGTTTGAGCCATGAGATGTGTCATCATTGCCTTCCCTCTGTGGACGTTTTTTCAGTTATACAATGAACCCACAAATGATTACCATGCAAAGCTTGTTTTGAAGCCTTTATGTCCAGAAAGGAAGTGGAAGTTTATTTGGGAGCCTCTACACCAAGAAGTTCGAGTTTTATCAAAGAAAATTCCTCTCACCAGATTCTTAAACCTCCAGGTTTTTGTTTGTTGTATGCTGTCTCTTGTGTCTCTGTGTAAAAGGTGTTTATACACATGTTGTATCTTACCATCTGCAGGTTGGTGTTGGACATAACTTTCAAATGAATGCGATTGGTTGGAAATGGAAGCTTACCTCATGTTTGGGTGGAGATGGTGTGTCTAGGATTCGAAACAAAACTACTCTTGGTCTTAGTCCTGGTATCGATTTCCGGTTTGGATGGAGAGCTGATTTTGTGCTCCCTGAGGTTACAGGGTAAGTCACAAAACCTTTCATATGTCCAACACATTCAAAGCCAAACACAAATCCTTTATACCTCTTATTTGGTCATAACGCTTAACTGATGAATGAAACAGGGCCCTTGGTACTGAGGAACCGCTATTCAACATGAGCTCGGGGCGTTTAGAGGCATCACTGGACCGAATAGAAGCCATTCTAACCCATTCAGATTATCTATAGCCATTCAGTAAGTCAAGGTTTTATGTAGTTTCTTTCTAACGAATTACTCAATCTGATAAATTGCTAGTATAACTTTCTTATTTGGTTACATTCAGGTACTCTTCATGTTGTCTATGCCTGAAAGAACATACCTTGCGAAAACAAAGACCAGGTCTTTACAAGCACTTTGGTGTTCACAACCAAATCATCTTGCTGATCACAAATCATCTCGTGGAGTTTTTGGTTCGGAGATTTGCTGATCACAAAACATCTTGTGGGTAGTTTGATGTCAGATATGGGATTTGATATCCACTAGTTTGATGGACGTTCTAGCACTAGATCTAAAGAAATGTTTTCTTTTTTGGTCGACAATTTCGTGCCTAACATAAGTAATACGACGATGATATATAGATAACATATTCTCAACTAAAACAAACACTTGGCGTTGGTATATTTGTAGATCATTTAAAAAGGCTCAAATGTATATAACTTTGGAAGTGAATTCTACTTCGTATTGTCCAAATGTGTAAGATGTTGATTAATTGAGATAGTTTTTTATTTTTTTGGGTGGAAATTAACTGAAATAGTTTGGTTTCTTTTTTATCAACTGTGTAGCAATTTCTATTTACATAAGACCGGATTCGAATGTTTTGGTTAGTTATGTGGTGTTTAATTGGTCACATATCAGTCTTTCTTATCAACCAGGTGTTTAATGTTCCGACCGCCATTTTTAGTAGGTTCTACGGCCTTTTTTGTCATGTAAATCTACGCTCCTACACTATTTTTATAAATTTTAAAGACTTGTTTACTAATCCTATAAATTACCATGTAATGTTTCATGTGTTTTATCTTCACTCATACAATACCGATAATCATTTTGACCAAAAACTTTAGTGCACTTTGATTACTATAAGTTAAATCAATTCTTTTAAAAACTTCTCATGGTGTTGCAACATTTAGCTGAGGTTTCCACATAAATTAGTCTTGAACACATGTTAACCAGAGTATCAGGATATCTTTGTACTGCTGGTAGCATCACTTGTAGCAAATCCTAAACATAAATCCAACATATTCTTGTATTTTTATTTTTAATAACCTGATCAATGTTAAATATAAATCCAAATTAAGTTTTGGGACTATATAAAAATTCGAGTTGTTTTTTTCATTAGAGACATTTACAAGTAACCAAAGATATTTTCACAATACAAAGATTCAAACCTTGTCAAACAAATATACCCGGATTGAGTCTTTTTAACTCAAAACCAACTCAACTTAAAAATCTTAATCAGTCTATATAACTTTATGTAACGCAAAATCATATTATTGGAATTCTTATAATAGCAAATTTTCTTCCATATATTCCAAAAGTTCACTTAATCATAAAACGTATAAAATGATCTATATAAAATATATTAGTCTTTCGTAAATGTTTCATTTTGTCATTGCTGAGAACAATACATAATTAATCACGTCAAAATTTTGGAATCATATGCTTTAGCAATATTGGAATTTTATGCTTTAACAAATTGTCTTCACATAAATAAACTCTATATTCAAATAAGAAATCGCAATCACGTTTATGTTAAGGCATTGCTTCCAATACTTCCAACTCGCGGTGCCTCGAATCAATGAAATAAAATAGCAATTAAATGTAATAACGGTTACGAACCACTTTTTACACAAAAACAAAAATAAAAAATACGTTAAAGTAAATAACACGGGTATTTTGACCACATCATAAATAAATATAAAATGGAACACGTGGTTAATTTTTTCTAAAGAAATTGTAAGAAATCAAGAAAATAAGAGAAATGTCATAAATATCATTAAATATGAGAGCAATTAAGTATATAAAATATATATATAAAAGCAGAGTTGTCTCTTCTGGTGGCTGACACATCAGCATGACACATCATCTAAAAAACACCAATTAAATTGCTTGATTAATCCAACTCATCAAAAACTAACTTCCCTCTCCACTACTTAACCTTCAAGTAACCATTACTCTTCACGAATCTAACCACAACTCTCTCCATAACCTACAGGAATTTCCAACACATGTCAGCTGATACGTTTTTACTCTTATGTCTCTTTTGAAACCATTGATATGTATGGTCGTTCTGTCTTATTTATATGCAGAGGTTGTCATGTACTGTTATATCACAAAGCATATCTGAAGTCTGCTACTGTGATGTTTAATACGTTCTTGTTTTTCAATCATAAAGTTTTACTAATGTTTGTAACTAAATCGGGTCATTTTGTATTATCTCTTCTATTATCAACAATAATTATGCTTTGTGTTCAAACAGATGTCACGTTTTTATGTTCTGTTACAAATAAGTTCATATAAGTAGAGGTTTCAGTTCAGTTTTACCTTTGTTTCAGAAGGCTGGAGTACTTTACAACACATGTTTAGTCACAGTCTAATTATCTTTCTTTTTCTCCTTCAACGATGGTCTATTGTATCGCCTTGTTCTGAATTTGGGTGATTTATACAAAAATCATTGAACATAGTCTTAAGTATTAGATGACTTGGATTTATAAAATAATTTCATTGGTTACTTTACTTAAAAAGATATGTGATGTTGAAACTTAAAAATGATGAGTTGTCAACACTACTTAACCTTCAAGTAACCAATACTCTTCACGAGACATTAAAAATACAATAATTCAATTATTCTACATTAAAAGACATTAACTCACTTCCACTATTAACTTAAATCACTATATACATTTCTCTCTTATTACTATGGACTCATTCTTATAATTAAATTTAAGGTAAAAACACAATAAATTTCATTTGGAATCCCAAAAGTTTCAATGTTAAGGTTGAAATGTATTGAATTATGTTAATTCATTCACCTTTGTACAAATAAGAAAGTATAACATTTTAATTGTTTCTCTTCCTACACTTACAACTACAAGAAAATAATTAACACATATCTTAATTACTATGAACACACAATTAAAACATCCAGTGACTACTCAGCTCTCCCAGCTCATATCTATATAATCGTACATGACAACAACTTGTTCTATCTCCAGTAATTCATCCTAAATTACTATCATATGGCTTCTCAAACACCAAATTCCTCTGCTCTCATTCCAAAAAACATACCTCTCACTGAACTTGTTGCGGGGAAAACAATGCAGCATGTCATGGTCCGCATTTTACGTATGTGGGAGGCACGAAACCCCAAACAGAATGGAGCTCTCATCAGCCTTGATTTCTTACTATTGGATGAAAAGGTATGAAAGTCGTCTATTATGGATTTACTTTTGATAAGAAGGATGTAACCAACATCTCCACTAACATAAAACTCTACCAATAGTTCTTACCTACAACAAAAATCAAAGTAATTATGTGCTCTACCTGCTTAACGTTTTCTTTTAACATAAAATGTGCTAATATGGTTTTCTATGTTTCAACTAATGTACTTAATGTACAAAAGTCATTCCCATCGATGTTCAGTACTTTACACATCCTTTTCGCTTATCCATACATATTCAGGAAACCGTAATGCAAGGGTCCATCTACCACCGTCGCATGGAGAAATTCAAAAACCAGCTCGAAGAAGGTAACATTTATATACTTAACAACTTTGAGGTTGTCCCCAGCTATTCTCACTACAAGATTACAGATCATCAACATTCAATTGTACTCAATGGTACGGGATGAGTTAAGGTACAATAAAGATGAAGAAAGAGCTAACCACATTCAATTGTTGTCCACCCTAAATGAAGAGCAACTTGCCGTTTACGAAGCAGTCATGGATTCAATCATCAACTGCAAAGGAAGACTATTTTTCGTTAATGGCCCAGGTGGTACTGGAAAACCCTATATTTATATGACAATAATTTCCAAACTCCGATCCGAAAAACGTATAATCATCCCTGTTGCAACTTCAGGTATAGCCGCAACACTTCTACCAGGAGGAAGAACTGCTCATTCTCGATTTATAATACCAATAGATCTCCATGAAGACTCGATGTGTGATATCAAACCAAGAACAATGCTCGCAGAATTGGTTGAGACAGTAGATCTAATCATATGGGATGAAGCACCAATGGCACATCGTCACACTTTTGAAGCATTAGATCGCACATTAAGAGATATCATGAGTTTTACCGACCCAGATGCAGAAGCAAAACTATTTGGGGGAAAGACAATTTTGTTAGGTGGAGATTTCAGACAAATATTACCAGTCATCTCACAAGGAAGCAGACAAGATACAGTTCTCGCAACACTTAATAGATCTTACATTTAGCAAAGTTGTTACGTTGCCACTCTTACCAAAAACATGAGAATGAAGCAAGACGAAAAAAACTTTGCTGCATGGATTTTACAAGTTGGGAATGGCGAGGCTAAAAGTGTCAATACTCTGAACGAAGCTTCTCTAGAAAATTACTACATAGAGATCAAAGACACATTACTCTTCGAAAAAGGAGAAAACTCAATGAGAGAAATGCAGGAAGCAACATTCCCAAATCTCGAAAACTCTTTCCAAAATTGTGTATATCTGCAAGGTCGTGCCATCCTAACACCAAGGAATGAAACTATTGATAAGCTAAATGATTTCTTCTTAGCAAAAGTTGGAGGTGACATGAAAGAGTATCTTAGTGCTGACAGTATCGCTGATGATGATGACCTTGATGGATTTAACCTTGTATACACTACAGAGTACCTAAATGCACTCAAGTGTTTAGGATTACCAAGTCATCACCTACCTTTGAAGCAGTATGCCCCTATCATATTGTTAAGAAACATAAACCAAAAGCAAGGTTTATGCAACGGGACTAGACTGCTTGTTACTCGTTTATGTGAAAAGGTACTTGAAGCAGAGGTACTACCGGTACCAATGTCAGGAAAAAGGTGCTTATACCAAGGATCATCATGACAACAGCAAATACAAATTGTCCATACAAAATGCGAAGACGACAATTCCCTATTAGAGTTTGTTATGCAATGACAATAAACAAAAGTTAAGGCCAAAGTTTACAAAATGTGGGTATCTATCTACCCAAGCATGTATTCAGTCATGGCCAACTCTATGTTGTTTTATCTCGCGTCACATCAAAAGAAGGGCTACAAATTTGGAGTGCCACCACACAAAAAGAAAATAAATCAGCCATTAAAAATGTCGTATACAAAGAGATTTTCAACAATCTTCACTATCATGCCACAAGTAATTTCATATACAATAAATACCCATATTGATGTATGTAAGACTTCAATGCTGTAATTTCAGTGTTTCTATATTGTACAAAAAGGAACCGAGAAGAACAAGTTCAACCACTTCAACATGACCAATATTCATCAAAGTAGTCTCGACTGTTGACAAAATATTCATCCGAAATATTGTTCATCAATATTTAAAACATTTGTTTCTCTTTCCGTAACAAACCTCTCATAGTTCTCCCAAAATAAAAAAAAAATTGCAACAAAATGACATAAATTAAAAAAAGATCTCGCCACGTAGCGCGGGCACTCACCTAGTATTGAGAAAAAGGTAGATCACAAATATAGAATATATATTATATATATTTGATTTTTTTCCATTTAATCGTCAATGGAGGTAATATAATCTTCCTAATCAAGTTATTTTTTTTCTGTCAACATTGGGCTACAAATGGCTGACCCATTAGCCAAGTTCTTGCAAATGCAATGGGAGGAACTCGATCCCAAGATATGCAAATGTGCATGCCTCTTGTGGACTTACCACCTGCTACTTGCACCTATCAAATTATCTATTACTTGTATTCTACAACATTACTTATTTCAATACTTACTAACGATTAATTTTATTCTATTAGCTACATATTAAATCATAATGTAAAAATTAGACTCAAAAACAAAACTTAATTAAAATAGTTAAGGATTTTTTCATAGGAAAATTTTCAAAAACGTCCCTTGAGTCAAATACCCTTTCAAAACTAAGAAAAAAACATTTTTGAAGAAGACATCTTCAAAGAGACATTATTTGAAATTACTCTTCTTCATATATATACTCTGCCATGTTGTTTCAAATACTAACAATATATGAATTACATGGAGACAGTAGAACAATTATGTAGAACATTAAAAAATATATCAATAAAAATCAATTAAAACATACCATGATATAAAAATCTAATGACCGTAGAAATAAGCATTCAGTTATTTTTTTTTAGCATGCAATAAAAAATACAATGAAATTGTTACAGTTAAAGATGGTAATTCAATCAGCAAATTTGTTTTGTTCTTCTTTAATAAGTATAGTCTTCATGGTATGAGATCCAGAGAATTGGTAAGTTTTTGCTCTATACACCGAAGAATTTGCTCGGCTTCGAACCTTTTTCTGTTATTTCTCCATTTCCTTAATTCCTACATCGTTGAACTACAAAATTGATTTGCTAACTCGCAATGTTAGATGATTTCTTACGAATCATTCTTTTATTAATTGTGTACTTCACCTTAGATGAGTTAAGTTGAAAAAAATAATATAGTTTTCACTGATTTTTCATGCATTTAGTGTATTGTATAGATGTGCACAAATAAAATGAACACATACTATAAATATATATTGTATGTGAAGATGAAGAACAACTTTCATTCAATTTAAATTTGGCAAGGGTTGTTCAATTATTCGACTTGTATGGGTTCGTCAACCTCTCCTCGGTCCATATACTGAAGTTAAGCTCAACCCATTATGATGGCGAATTTTGGCCCAGAAATATCTCCAACAACAACCAAAAAGAAAACAAATATTCTCGACTTTTAAATCCCTTAAATATCGTATGTGCTAAATCATATTCGAACCGGCTATATCATATATTTATAAAACTATTCATACAATAAAAGAATTTAAAGTAAGATATATATATATACTAGTTTTAAAGACTAATACACTTATAAATGAATACATGGATACACATTGTATATACAAAAAAGAAGAAGTTATTTTACCTCTATTTTGTTTTGTTTTCTTAATTCTGGGAAAGTTTTAAAAGTCTTTGACAATTGCCAATTTGCATATCCTCACACAAAAGCAAGTTCTTAAACGGCCGTTCCGATAAAGTTTTGGCTTCTTCTAACTTTAAATTTATTAACATTTTTGTCATTCTCTGAGATAGGTATATATGAAACCCTAATAAAATGATGTAAAAATTACAAGCCAATCATTTTCTTACACGTTAATAAATTTTGTTACTTTACTTATAATTACTGTTCACTGAACCTGGAATTTATATTTTCAAATTTTTTGAAAAGTTTCTTATATATATTACTTTCCTTCTTCAAATCATGATCATATATAGCTTTCAACCTCTCTCTAACTTGAAAAAAAAAATCAAATCAAAAGAACTTAATTGAGCAAAGAAGCAAAAGATGAGTTCTGAAGAAGAGATGAAGAAGAAGAAGGAAAAAGGAAAAGAAGTTGTGAACTTTGAAGAAGATTCAAGCTCTTCGAAAGAGGTTTCAATGGTTTCAAGTGATGAGCAAGACATAAGAGCTCTTGAAGAACCTAACAAGGAGACACATGAAGAAGATTCAGACTCTAAAGTTGGTGATGAAGAAGAGAAGAGTTCGTGTTCAAAGATCAAGCCTTGCATTTTCTATACATCAGACCATAAGGCACGATTACGATGGTCAAGTGATCTTCACGATTGCTTTCTTAATGCTGTCGCAAAACTCGGTGGACCACATCGTTAGTAACCCTAAACTCTTTTTCAACTTTCTTTCTTTCTTTTTTCTTCGTAATTATATGTATATGGTTAGATTTTTAGTAGTTAGGTCGTGATTATCTGATCGTTGTTGTGGTTTTTTCCATAGCTGCGATTTGACCACCTTTTTTGTGGCTGTAGGGAATTACAAACATTGCATGTTGTATATATTTATCATATTTTTTTCTCACTTTTTCTTTGGATTTTAAGATTTCTTTGAATACATGCATCTTTAGGAGGAAACTCATTTTTTGAATTTTATAAGTAACTCAAAATTATCACCGCAATTGTTCGTTCCTAAGACGATTAAAGAGTTATAGTTCTTTAAATTATCTCATTTATTTTTACATATGTTAGTTCCTTTTATTACTTTGTTATTTTTGAAATTGAACATTTCAAACCTTATTTTTGTTGATAAAAAAAAAAAGAGAGCTTATTGTACAAATATTTCTTTTTTTTTTCAGAGGCAACGCCAAAAGCTGTTAAACAAATGATGGAAGTTGAAGGCATTTCACTTTACCATGTGAAGAGTCATCTTCAGGTAATTATTTAATTTCCTATATTTTCATATAAATCATATAATAAAATGTAAATTTTTATTATTTATTTAACCCTTAAGTCTTTTTATTCTTCAGAAATTTAGACTTGGAAAATGTAACATGCGGGATGGGAGAAATCAATATTTTAGACGTAAGTTTAGCTTCATTACCTTATGTTTTTGTTTTCCCAATTTTCTTTTGTACTATTTTACTTGAAAATTTAATTTAAGTTTTGTTAAAATCTTATAATGATGAAGGATAAAAATATATGTAGTGATTTTGAACAGAAAATTAATATATTTGTAATTCTAGTTTTACGACTACCTAATTTTTGTAATTTACGTATATTTTCACTTATTGTATCAAGTGTATTTTATATCTTAATAATAGACTATGCACATAAACTGAATATAATATAACTCAAATGTATTTATGAAATAGAAGACTAATATATATTCAAAATCTTACAAATTTTGAGTTCTATTATCTTCAGTTTGTGTGCATGGTCTGTTATTAAGATATAAAACAAAAAATTGTATTTTATGTTGATAAAAGGTTAAAGATATTAGAGATTTTGTTGATTAAATTAATTTTTTCCATTTAAAAATATACAAAAATTAATGTTTTGTGTGTTTATTTTGTTTCTAAAGGTTTCAGAATTCGCTCGAGACATTAGAAAACAATCTGTGTCATTAAATTCACCTCATCAAGCAAATACGTAAGGAAAAAAAGAATTATTTTATATAAAGGTTTTTATTTTTCAAATTTATTAAACTTTTTAAAACATTTGTCATGCTTACAAGAGTTTCCAAAATTTTGATACAAAACTGAATTAGAAAACCTAAAGTTACAAGAGCAGCAAAACCGAAACGAAAGAAAGAAAAAGAAGTTCGTGGATCACTCTATAAGCTTATAGAGGTAATTTTATCAGAATTTTTATTATTATGTTAAAATATATATAATTAATATATACTAATTAATGTGAATGTATGATAAAATTCCAAAAATCTTTTTTATAGCAAGATTTACATTTACGAAAATGTCGTGAGGAACAAAGAGAGCAAATGGCTTTTGAAGTTGTGAATAATCAATGCAATATGTTGGAGAGACAATATGTAAAGGTATAAGTATAATTTCAGATGTATATAGTCAACATTTTAACTACAATTCGTTATTTACTTGTGAATTTTAGTTTTATATAGTAACTTTTTTGTTGACTAAGCTAAACTAGACTTGTCCTTAAGCGACTTAACAGAAGTTATTAATTTTGTTAACAAAAATTATTAACTTCATTAACAGAAGTTGTTAACCCCGCTAACAGAAGATATTACTCCTGCTACGTTATTATCACCAAGTTTTATTAACGAAATTAATATGTTAAATTATATAAGGACTAGTGTAATGTGGCTTAGTCAATATAAGATTTTTATGTTTTATTTTTAAACTCAACTTAAGTAGCTAGAATGTTTATGAGGCTTCTATTGATTGTTTCTTGCCTTTATGGCTTAGTCATTTAGTTGATGTAGAGAAACATTTTGTTACTTCTTCGTGATATTAATGAAATTTTGTTCCGAGAAGAAAAAAAGTAGCTAGAATGTTTAAAGTGGCTACGTAAAAGTTAGAATGTCTTTTTACTTGTTTTGTAATGTGAGAGTTAAACTAACATTTTACCAATTTCGTATCAGGCATGTGATTCACAACAATCATCTATCATCATTCCACAAACTACCACTTCTGTTGAAATCTTTTGCAACAATGATATTGCTTGTGTTTCATTGAATGATTGTACTCAAAAGACAAGCAATACATCTTCATTTTACGAGTCAACAAAAGATGGACCTCAAGTTGATTTAGAGTTTTGGGACAATCAAAACAACAATATGGCTCAAGGTTTTATCGATCCACAGATGAGTGTGGAGCCACATTCTATGTTTGACTCATCTACTATCACAACTCTGCAGCACCTTCAGCTCAACAATGATTCTCTCCATCAGGTAACTATATATTTAGACAATTAAAAGTTTAGACATAAATAAAAATTTATAAATATATAAATTGTATTTGGAGTATATACCATATAGATTTTTGGCTTGATCTGGGCTTGGTTCAAACACCCAAACATCCATTATCTAGGATCCCTTTGATTATTTTTGTCAGATTTTTCTCACTTTAGATTTGGTTCGGGTAATATGCTCAAGCTTATACAAGCTTTAGAAAATAATAAGTCTGTGATGATTTCTTCTTTTTTTTCTTCTTTAGGTCACTTTGGAGAACTCAATTCCTATGGCAACAGAATCAGTACCAGCCTATGTTCCATGCAGTACATACAGTTCATATCACAATACTCTTCAAGTGGTTAAAACTCAACTCGATTCATTACAGAACTCAAACATTAGTGAAACTCAAGAAACACTTAACGTATCATCTTCTGTCACAACAGATGAGGTAGATCAAGTGGTTAAATATATTGACTGGGCTAAAGTTGAAGAATTGAATTTTGAGTTTGATCCAGTTGAAGTCCTTGAAGCTTTAGGTTTTGGAGTAAATCCTTGATTCTAGTAATGTAATATTGTTTGGTAGTACTTATGTTAGAAGATAATATTTTGTATAATAGACTCTTAGACATTGATAAATTTTTAAAATATTATAAATTTAAGAATGGAAACAAACCTTGTTTTTATTAATACTTTTGAAATGAATGCAATTTTTGACATAAATGAACTATATACAATAAACTTGAAAACCCCAAAAAACTATGAACTAAAATGTTATAAAAATCTTAATTAGTTCACAAAATTAAGACATTTGGAAGCTATCTAAATAAATTTTATTATATCTTGTCTGCAAATAAATATTTGTCTTAAAAATTAGATAATTGGTTGCATCATAATTTTAGATAATATCTCTTTTCGATAGAAGATTTAATTTTAGACGTCGGCAACTTTTTATATCTCTAATTCAGTGAGTTTAGAGCATCCCAATGAGCAAATGACATCTAGCCTAGTGGCAGGCGGTAAGTCCACTTAAGACAGTGCATTTGCATAATCCTTGGATCGAGTCACCATGTCTACATTATGTAGGAATTTGGCTATTGAGTCGGCCAGTTGTGGTCCAATATAAATTGTCGTTGACAAAAAAAAAAGAAAAAAGAGCATCCCAATGAGGGGTTCTCTTATGGGTTCTAAACAATTAAAAAAAGAAAAAAAATTAAAATAAGATAAAATAAGTGAGAGAGGGTTCTTATTTGAGATATTGTAGAGATTCTTATAGAATCTCTTGTGACATATGTCATATTTTAATTGGCCAACTTCTTAGAAAAATAAAACAAAATCTAATTATCAATATCAAATGAATAAAATATTAATATTTTTTTTTAAGAAAATCATATGGTCTCTTAGCATTGGAGATGGTTACAGTTCTAACGAATTTTTTTTTTTTTGAATTTTAAATAATAATACTTATGTGCGGAGGAAAAAAAAAGTAATTGACACGTGGATCACTAAAACCAGTGGTTAAGACGGAGCCCAAAGTTGAGATCTTCTCCAAAGTCCAATCAATCTACGCCTCTAAATTTGCCACGTCAAACAATCCCAACCGTTCAATACAACGCGCCAAACATTTACAGATAAATCACGACGGGTAAATGACCAATGACCATTTTACCCTTATTGGCCATCATCTTTATCCATTTACCCGTCTTTATCTCGGAGGTAGGGTTTGTTTCTTCTTCCGGCAACTCAATTTCTCAGGTCAAACTTTCTTCTGAATCTGAGAAAGTTCCTTTGCCGAGACTTCGATGTCGACAATTTCGATTCATCGGAATGAGCTGCTTAGGATCACGCACGGTCGGAGTTCTCGAATTTACCGGCAGATATTTCGGAGAACTATACCTCCTTGGAGAATGACGATCAATTCAAAATCTTCTGATACGTCTAAGAAGGAAGAACTATCTGTGAAGATATCAAATTCTCCTACGATGGTTCCTCAAGTTGATCAAGTAAGACCTGAAGGTTTGAGATTCGACCGACTGCAGCCTACGGAGCCAGAGTTTGGTCAAGAAGATAGATTAGAATTTGGAAAATTCGTAGCAAGAGAGGCGATTCTCGACGAAGAATTTTGGGTAGAAAAGTCAATTCTCAACATTGAGCCAATTCTGTTTTTTTTTTAATTGAGATTGATTTTTCTGTGTGTTGCTTCTTCGAGTTTGTGATAGACTGCAGCTTGGCTACGTGCAGAAAGTCATTGGGGAGATCGTGCCAGTGAAAGGTTAGTCTTTCGAGTAATGCCTTTGTCGATTTTGTGAGATATAGTTATTTTGTAAGCAAACACAGAACCTGCTTTGTTCTTCTTAAGATAGTGGTTTAGGGAAAAAGCTGGATTGACTATAGTGGTTTTCAGAGCCTAAGTTTTAGGATATTGGATCCAATTGAGCGTCTTTGTAGGAAGTATCGAATAGTTTATGACTAGCTCAGATTGGTCGGTGATGTTGGGAACGCCTGATTAAAACTGTCCTTTATAAACACAGATATGTTGATAACTACAAAAGGAAATTTGCAGAACAGGTAGAAGTTCATATCAATGTTTCAGTTTTGTCTTTTTTCCTATACAGGATGAAACTTTCTTCAATGTACAATATTCCCAAATTACTATTTTCAACGTTTCAGGAGTTCAATGCAATAAAAAGAAGATGCAAAGGGATGCAAGGACAGAAATGTTCCTGTATCGTTGCGGTAAATTATAGATTTGCGCTTTTTTCCTTTCTAGTGAAACTGAATGTAAGGTTGAGACTTTGCATTTATCAGCTTTTGTTGTTGCATTCATCAGGTAAAGAAAGAGGAGAAGCACATAAAACGCTCAGTAATCAAAAGTGTGGTTGGGACACTTGATGTGAGCATTCGCGTTTTCTTGCAGGGAGAGACTTTTCCTGGGGTATATTTCTTTGTGTTGGGATTTAATGTTTTGCCTTGGCTGTATCAAAAGCCTCAAGTTGCAGTATTTGCAGGAAAAGGTGAAGTCTCAATTGTTCTGCAGCATTAACCGGAAAGGATCAAATAGGTATGGTTATATTGCTAATCTATGTGTTGCGAAGTCAGCACGCCGCCAGGGTATTGCTTGCAACATGTTGCGTTTCGCTGTCGAATCAGCCAGATTAAGTGGTAATAATGTTAAAACGGAAAAGAAAAAAACCATGTTTGTGATGATTGTATCTAAGCTGGTGAATAAGTTTAACATATTTAGGAAAGGATCTTAACCATATGTAGATGTATATTGGTTGCAGGAGTTGAACAAGTATATGTTCATGTACATAGAAGCAATACAATTGCTCAGGAACTATACCAGAAGACCGGTTTCGAGGTGAAACCTCAAAATTATTACTCTGAAATATTCATAACCCAGACCTTACAAATATGTTGTGTTGTTGGACCAGATTGTTGAAACAGGACAGTTTAACTCATCAGATGATACATACCTGCTCCAGTACACAAGATAACTCACAATAAACTATATTGGTTCTCTCTCTGCTCTCTTTTTTTTTGTTTTGGAGAATGGGAGAGAAGAATCAAGACGCAGAAGATTAATTGATGGCTACATCTCGTGGCTCACTTGTTAATTTGTTGTCAGGTAATGTATTAAGTTGTTTACGATTGTGTGTGAATCAATGATTTGAAACCAAACCAAATGTTTCTCAAAAAAAGGAAAAACCAAACCGAATACACTGATTCAAACCAAACAAAATTTAGCTTGGTTTTAACATTTGAACACAAACACATTCGCCTCGGTCACAAAAGCACGACTTAAACTTCCTTTTTTAATCTGTCGTCTACATTTGATCAATAAAAGTAAGGAAGAATATAATTCGATTATATATGCCGACAGCCAAAAAGTTTAATAGCAAATGATTGTTCTTTTATACAAATCATTCAAAATCACCGGTTCAATACTCCAATTGAAAAGAGAAACCAATAACATTTCTGGACCATTAGTAAAATACGTCTGCCTTCTCCAAAAACAAACAAAGCCGAGAGAGATGTCTAGGTTATCTTCAGCTATCAGCAAGGCTCTCTGTAAGGTGGTCCAAGAAGGGAAGCATCTTCAAACCTAAGATCTTAACATTGGGGTTTGAGTGACCTTGAACAAAAACATCTGTGATCTGCAAAAAAAGAAAGATTATATAGGATCAGTGACATGGATTCATTGCGATGAAGACGAGATCTTGCGGTTTTATTTTATTTACCTGTGTGCACCCAAAGACCTTCAACACTTTCAAATATGAACAGTTATCGACAATGTAGCCTAATAGATCATCCGCCATATCTCTGCACCAAGATAAATCCAAAATCTCAAGCTTTTCTGAATCTCTACCAAATGCTAGAGCTGTGTTGCGGCCAACCTGAACAATAAACAGATGTGATACGGTATGACTTGAGCATTACTCTGTGGATTGGTGGCATAATGGGATAATGAACTGCTTACATTCTTAACGTTGTTTAGTGATAGCTCCTTCAGTGAACGGCCTGCTGTTTCTATAAATGCAGCTACAGCTTCATCACTAAAGAGAGACATAAAACGCGTTAATTAGCTTCACACAGGTCACAATAACATGACTATTTGTATTTGCTTAAAATCTAGGAAACAGATAATGTCAACATAATCAACAGTGGCACAGTCATTTAACGAAGTAACACCATAAGTTCATGAAAACAAAAAAATCATAGATCATGTTCTTATATATAACATGCAGTGTTACCATATAAAAGGCAACGTTGTACCTGTCGAAAATGAACATTTGAATGAATACAGATGGGTATGAGACTTGCCTGAAAGAGTTGCGACAAAATGTCAATTTCTCCAAAGCCTGACAGCCATTTGCAAGGTAACCCAGAGAAGAATCCGTCAGCTTGCATACGTTAGCCAGGTCAAGCACGCTTAAATTGGGACAGTTCTCAGAAATGGCTTTTACACAAGAATCCGTTAATTTCCTGCACCAAATTCACAAAACCAATTAAGTAAAAACTCAATAAAGAGGGACCAGATCAAAGGGGGAGAACAAGGAAGAAATTCAGGAGGCATACACAGAGTTTGTCAAAATTAGCTGCTTCAGGGTTTGTCCTCTAGCTGTAACAAACTCCCTCAAGAACCGACCCCTGACTGAAGGAATATCCACAAGCGACAATACTTCCAACTTCTCAAACTTCTTTAATGCCGATAGAATAAGCTTCAGATCAATGTTTTGGCACTCGTTAATATACAGTTCCCTTAAAACTGAACCCAATGAATCAGATAGCATATCAATGCTAGATGAAGTTAGAAGAGAGCATTGGCTGAGATTAATAGATGTAATCGCAGGCGCAGCAGAAACTAGAGCTCGTAGCCCAACATCAGAAAGCCGGCATGCACCACTTAAAGATAAAGAAGATAACATTGGCAAGTGATTTGGTGACTTAACTAAGGTGCAATCTAATAGATAATCTGGCATACAACGACCACACTGGTCGAGTTGAAGAACCTGTTTCAAAACAGAGGCAGATGTAGACTTCAGTTACAATGTACAACGTTACAAAATCCTACAGACAAAGGACTTTTTCTTAAGAATAGTCATGTTTATTACGGGATAATTACAATTATTTCTTTCAGTATCATTGTTATCCAAGAATGACCAGCTCACCTAACATATGGTTCAATTATCAATCTACGTTCTACGTTTATAAATAGGGAAGTGAACATGTTGTCTTGACAGAAAAAGAGAAAAACATTCAGATAAACTAGATATAAGATACTGTTTAGAGTAACTTAAGAGAAAGATACCATCAAATTGCTGGTGTCACAGCTCTTAAAGCATTCAGTGAACTCTTCTTCGTTTAGCCAAGAGCAATCAGGCACACAAATTTCTGTTGGAGATCCAAGGACAAGAAGTTTAAGAAAGTCTACGTTCATTCTCCTAGAATCGCAAAGCAAGTGACAAAGTTTAACCCTCAGTACGTCTGGAATATAGTCAAGCGAAGTAATGCCATCAGCATTCTTGACAAGAATCCGCAGGGATAGTTCTTGCAGAGATGGGGGCTTTCGAGAGGCAAAACTATAGTTTTTTCTGGGAACCCAAATAGTTGGTGAAGATTTTTCTTTGTCGTCAAAAAATCCTTGATTTATGTTGTCAACAAAAGATCCATTCATATTCTCTTCTCGGTCCTTGATTATTTTCATGGCGGTAGAGAAGGGGCCAGGCCAATCTCCAACTTGTTGTTCACCCTCTCCATCTGACAACTCCTCTTCATCCTCCATTTGGGCATCAAAATATGCAAATTTGGAAGCATTTCTCTTCGCAATGTCACGAAACTGAGTTCTTAAAGCGTTTACAAATTCCATACTATTATAATTCTGTGTTTGTACTGGATTTACCGTCGCAGACACTTCTCTTGCGGAGGGATCAGAGGGGTTGCCATTGTTGATTGAATTCTCAATATTTATTTCTCCTTCATCATCTTTCCCGATCTCAATAGTGACTGGAGAAGGGACATTCCCTACCTGAATACCCTTGCCCTTCTCCTCCCTAGTATATTTTCTTCTACCCATAGAACTACTTAAATTCTCATAGCTATCACCACAAATCACCTGCGCATCAGCATCTCCAACAGAATCTTCCACTAGCCCCTTTCCTTTATTCTTGATCTTATTTTCTACTGGTGCAACTTGAGCACAATTCTCCATTAACGAGTCAATTAACATGCAATTGACACTACTACCTTCCATCACCGACTTTGGTTTATTCAAATCAATCATTTCTCCAGACTGTTTGATATCTCCATTAAGCATTTGATAATCTACCTTATTCTCTGCTTCCTTTCGCACCATATTTTCTTCAACCAAATCCTTCTTGCTTTTCCTCTCACTCCCTGATTGCATTTCCTTGGGAGTATCATTATTCACAACCTTCTTTCTCTTATACCCACTACCCAATTCCAATTTCCTATATTCAATTCCCAATCTATCATCAACCCTCTTGGCAACTCTCTTCCCTGACCGCAAACTCAAAAATTTATCATCAACATTTGACGAACCCTCGGTACAAACTGAAACGCTAACCATTTTTTCAGTCAATCCACTGACACATTCATCGCCGTCTTCGCATTGTTGTGCAAGACGAAGACTTCGCCTCCGGGTGGTGTTTGTTGATCCGGGAACGATCTCATCTGGCGAAAGGGGAACAGTAGGCTCTTGTGTACGAGCGGGAGTGGAGGGTTCGATGTCGGATTGTTGAAGAAGTGGCTTCGCTACGATTTCGCGAGATCGAAGAATTGCCATAATTGAAATCACAAAACAAAAATCTACAGGAAAATGAGGGTTTATGGGGGTTTAGGTGAAGAAGAGAAGATGAAGAGGAAACGTCGGTTTCGATTTTTAGGGTTTGTAGCCGATTTTCGCGCCAACCGATGCAATAGGTGTTTTCCTCTTTACTCAGCTTCTCTCACACGAACAATTGTAATATATATACTGCAAAAATCTGAAAAAATAAAAAACAGAAAATCTATTGGGCTTTTAACATAAATATCTGGGCTTACTAGAATCCAAATAGGCTATTAGTAGCTCCTTTCCATTTTAGTTCATCACTATTGACCAAACCCCATTGTGAAGAATTGAAGATGAACATAATCAACGGTCAAACTTTGCCTTAGAATAGGCCTGCGATTCGGTTCGGTTCGGTACGGAACGGGTCGGAAATTTCGGTAATCGGTTATTTCGGAGTTTGAGAAATTTTCCGATTTAGAACCGAAATTGTATTCGGGTCGGATCGGTTCGGGTAGCGGTTTTTTCAGTTTTCCACAATTTTCTGAGAAATTCCGAAACAACAAATGGAAACAGAAATAACCAAAAATTTTTCTGGTTTATTTTCGTTTAGTTTTTACAAAAATAACCGAAACTATCGGTTATTTCGGTTTCCGAGAACCAAAATAACCGATTTACGATTCTAAAACCTGCTGTAAAGATAACAGAACAAATGTACCAGTTTTACAAATGTACCAGTTTTAAAACAAACAAATGTACCAGTTTTACAAACATTAAAAGAAACAGGATCTTAGGTTGCATCTTGTCTCATCAATCCATCAGCTGCAAAACAACAAAAGAATAGAACAGTTAGAAATAGGGCCATTAAAACATATAAGTCTATGAACTACTTTGCAGAGTAAAGATAAGTTTATGAACCTATAGAGTCATGAAACTTTAGTTCCTCAATCATTTGGATCAAGTTTGCCTGTTTTTCACTTTGAATTGAAGTCCTCAACCATTGTTGTAAACAAATCAAAGCCTCAATCATGAAAGGTGTAAGACAACTTCTATAAGGGTCTAATACACGACCACTTGTGCTGAAAGCTGACTCTGACGCAACCGAGGAGACTTGAATTGCAAGAACATCTCTTGCAAGCTCAGATAAGATAGGGAATTTAATACTATTTTGCTTCCACCAGCCTAAGATATCAAAGTCTAATCCCAGATTGTGTTTTGGCGCGTGAGACTATTTTTTCCAGCAAGTAAATGTCAAGTTCACTACTTGACTCTTCATTTGCAGACTCGTCTTCCATCTCTGTATACAAGGAATCAAGCCTCTCATACCCATCGTCATCTGACAAAGCAAATAACATATTGGTACCTTGCTCGGACTCTACATAGTCACTTCTGTTGCATCCACTACATGAGGATCTTGTACTGCCAAGTCTAGTAGCATACTCCTCAAACAATTTTCTCATTACAGTTTTGATAGAAGTCTTCAAATGTTCACTCTCCATACTGGCTTTCCCATATAGCTTGTCAAAACATAGAGAAACAAATAGCATCTTGTTTCTCGGATCCAAGACACTTGCAATTATAATAAGTGGATTCATATTCAACATCCCATCCAATACTTCTCAAACTTTTTCCTCATTTCTTTTGCTTCCTCACTTAATTCAGAATCTTCATTACATGACAGAGATATTAAATTCCTCTATTGTTACAATCTCATTGTAACATAGTGAAGAAGTTACTGACTTTGAAGCTGAGAATGCTAAAGTACAGTTGAAGAAGATTTTCAGAAACTTCAAAAACCTCTGAACCGAATCCCAATCAGAAGATGTAGGTGGACCTACACGCTTCTCACCTTCATCATCCTTTTCTAGGAAGTATTCATGGTACAACTTATCCTCCGCCATCATCTTCTTAAAGCCTACCATTAATTTCAGGGCAGCTGTCAACATAAGATATGTTGAGTTCCATCTTGTTGCACAGTCCATTGTCAAGCTGCCCTTTGTGACTTTTCCAGACAACACCCACATCTGAAATGAGTGTAATCTTGGACTAGATGATCTAACATATTTCGCTGCATTCCTAATAGCAGTGATACCACTTTTCACAGAACTTAAACCATCCCTAACTATTAGGTTTAGGATGTGTGCACACCAATGCATATGCAAGTATTCCCCATCCCTAACTAAGGCAGGAGGGCTTTTCAATCTCAGCTTGTTTGAGAACAACTCCAAAGCTTTGTCATTTTCTTTAGCATTGTCAACTGTGACTGTGAAAACTCCCTCAATACCCCACTCATCTAAACATTGGCTTAAATTCTCTGCAATTGTCTCACCTTTATGATTTAAGACAGGCTTAAAGCTAATGATCCTCTTCTGCATCACCCAATTTGAATCAACCTAGTGTGCTGTTACAACCATGTAACTACAAGATGTTGTTGGAGCCACCAAAATATCTGTTGTCAAACTAACTCTCTTCCCAACACACCCAAATATGCTCCTAAGCTTCTGTTTCTCTTCCATATACATTGCAAATATGTCTGTTGTTGCTGTCTTCCTACAGTGGACAATGTAAAGGGGAAGTAGATGATGGCAAAATCTCCTAATCTCTCTCTCTCTTCTACGAATGAGAAAGGCAACTCATTCAAGACGATCATCTCATTAACAGATCTCCTAAAGAGATGCTTGTCATACTTCACGGTGGTCACTGCCCCACTAATATCACTTGCTAACACCTTCTGTGTGCCAGATTCTAAAATGCCTTATACATCTTGCATCTTAGTATGTGATTTCTCATACTACTTATTCCTGTCTTCTTGCTGTCACAACCAATCTCAGCACCACAATACTTATAGGTACAAACTGCAAGATTTTCATCTTTCTGTGCGAAGTGTTGCCAAACCTCTGCCCTATGTCCAGTCTTCTTCTTAGGTTTGGCTGGCGTTCCAGACGTGGAGTGATCTGTAGCTGCCTTTTTACCCGTGACTGAAGGCTCTCTATTAACCTTTTCCTCTATGTTGTTGACATTGTTGTTTGAATGAGCAGACATCTTTACTGCTAACGAATCCATTATTAACCCCCTTTATTTTTTGTTTTTCTAACTTATTTACTAATTCTAATTGTATACTAAATAGATACGAGCATTTGGTATACGAATACCACCTTCATTGTGATTAAATCACAATCAAGGTGCACACAATTAACACAATTCACACACATAATTAACACAATTCAAACATAAACTACTAGACTACCATCTAACAGAAACACATAAATTTTTCACTTAATTTAATTCTTCATTTAATCATCTTTTTCATTGCTTTAAAACTGATTCTTCACTTAATTTAATTCTTAATTATTTTCTGTATTGTTATATTATACATACATAAAATTAGTATGTTTATCTTATATTAAGTTTAGTAGTTTTGATTTGAAAATCCTTTTAGGTTGATTTTAAAACCGTGTTAGTTTGAATTCTAAATCTACATTAGTTTAATTTTTATGATTTCAAATTTTCAGATAACAACCATAGTGATTCACATTCTACCTACCTAACATCTCTAAAAGATCAATGTCGAATTGAAGAACTTACCTGATTTTTGGCTTGGGTCGATTTGGGGATTTCGGATTTTGTTTTTCCGAAGTCAACAATAATCTTCCTACAATCTCAGAAACATCAAAAATATTCAGATTACAAACGATTAAACAATAAGCATAATCTAATTAATCAATCGATTCAAAAACAATCGAAACCCTAATACTTTCCCTAGTCGATTAAAACCGATTAAATCGATTGAAAGAGTGAAGAAGTTACCTGGAGTAAGCCGAGACGTTGAAGACTCGTCTTATCGTCGTCGGAGACTTGCCTGAGAGTCGCTCAGAAGATGAAACTTCGAATCGCCGAATTGCCTTCTTCGCGGCCGCTGAGGTTTTTTTTTTCAGGTTAAGTTTTTAATGAATTAGGTTAAGAAAATTAGTTAATATACTTTGGTTTGAATTCGGTTAACCGATAACCAAACCGAATTAACCTATAGCCGATTTGCATATTTCGAATAGTACCGATTCCCCTAAACCATCATTCTAAACTCATTCCGAAAACCGTAGTTACGGTTCGGTTCGGAAATGTCAGACCGATCGGAAATCGCAGACCTACCTTAGACTATGTATTACCAATTTAAACACCCTCTACCTCATTTTTTTCTTTTCCAAATCATATTTCCTTTCTTCCACCTCAAAATTCAACACTCATGTATTTGTTTTCTCTACAATGGTTTTTGTTTTAAAAAAATTCACCACCATATCCCACATTAATTTTATTTTATATTTCTATTTATTATATTTGTAGTTTCATTTATATTATATATATATATATAGATATTATAAATAATAATAAATTTAAATTATATCAATAATATGAATGATAATTTGGAACATCATATGGCATAAAAAAGTTTGGTGGAAAATCATAGTTTGGTACGTTTTAGGGTTGGTTGGAATATTGATTTTGAAGTTGATAGTTGGTAGGGATTTTAGTAGTTAAAATGGTAATTAAATGAATTTTGAGAAGGGTTAAGTGAATGAGTAGTTCAGAAGTTGAGTTAATGAGACTGATTGAATTAATAGACTGGTTAAGTTAATGAGACTGGTTGAATAAATGACAGAGATCCTTCGTATTGTATGCAGTGAACATTGTAGAATATTTAAAATTAACACCATGCATTAGTGTACATACAAAACCGTTTCCACCTAAAATGCTTACTCCAATTTGAAAGAATACACATACCCAGATGCAATAAGTGAATACCAAAATCATCTTTCTGAAATACACAATGGATTTTAATGGATTTTTAAGGATATCAATGTTGTTTTTTAAGGAGTTTATAATATGAAATTGATATTTCGGAAACAGTTTGCTAGCATTGTTAGATGTACAATACAGAGCAAGAAAATTTACCAAAACAAATTTATTATTCATAGTAAGAAGAATAACTGTTTTTTTTAAGTTTTAGGTTTTTAAGATTTACAGATCCAAGAAGTTTATAAATATAAGCTTCTCTGATTAATGTGTTTGACATTTTACTACGATTATTAGGTTAACAACTTAAATGGAAAACTTAACTAAAAATAAATCTTTGACTTATTTTTGCTAAGTAATCAAGTCAAACAGAAGTGAAATATATGATTTCAAAAATAATTATAAGAAAAGATTTAAAAATTAAAAAAAAAATTCTACCTACCTAAAAGTAAGTGTTTTTAATGTATATATTTTCTTTATATACATATTAATATTTATTTGTGATAAGTATTTTTATTTTTTTAACATATGTGAATTCTAAACAACCAAGGTTAAGATAGTAGTTTTTTCTTTTTTATCAATAATTGGGTCGACAAGGCTCTATCCATAATCTAAAGTTCACTTTTAAAATTCTTCTTTAATCTACCATGTGTACATAAAGAATAAATAAAACTCTAGATGATTGAGTCGTTAGCTGGATCATCGTATTATTATTATATCACATGTTCGATTTCAATCAAAGGTTTTTTTTTCCGTTACTGTCAAAGGTCTATCGATCATGTAATCATTTTATTCTCATGGTAAAATTAATATTTTAGATTATGAATAAGTTGGTTAAATTCTAGTGAATGTAGTATCGCCTAATATGCTTAGGATTAACAAGTCCAATTTCAATGTTGTTGATCAATTCCATAATTAGTACTGTTTTACCCACGCCAGCCCCACCGAATTATCTCTTGAATTCATTCGTTGCAGGTCCCAAAATGAGATGACCCTCCTATTCCATGAATTACACATTCAAATTCAATATGAACTATGATTCATACTTAAATACTCAGACCTCGTAGCCGGACTTCTTTACGTTCTATCCTATAAACTTTAATAAATCAAAGCTAAAAAGGTCCGGATGTTTTACCTCGAATGAAATGAAAGAAAAAACGAATTACAAATGTCTGGAAGAGCTCTATTGCTATTTCGCGAGGCAATCCACAGCGATGTAATGAAAGTGAAGGTCCAAGCTTTATTTTTTGTCCCAACAATTAAGGAATTGTTTTCCCCTACTTGCTGCATCAAAAACTAAATCACAAGCTTCTGATAAAAAACGATCAGGGAACCAAAATGGCTGTCTCGCGCTTCGAAGCACAACAACATTTAGAGGGCCCTTGGCCCATCTTGCAATGATAACACGTCTCACCACCCAAACTTGGTTTTCGACGGCGAATTAGCAATGTGTGTCTCCTGTTTGGTAACAAACAGGAAAGATACCATTGATATCATTGGACACTAAAGGGTAAAACTTTGCTTTCTGCTGTTCACATAGGTCGACTGGGAAGTATACCGGAAAATCATTGGCTGATTCCCAGGTACATAACTGACTTCGGCCAATCCTTACTCGACAGCTCCGTCCTTTCTTAGGTGAGCTAAGACCGAAGCTAGCTCTCTTGAATCTTCAATAGAAGAACCCGTGTGAGTGGGAGGGGATTGAATCATTCATCGGATACGTCTTTTCCCGTGATCCATTTCATGTCAACTCTAATTAGTTATCAAAAGGCCTACCTTACAAAGGGAAATGGCCGCATCGGAGAAAAAAAAAATTGGGTCAAAAGAAAATGCTATTTTGGATATATTTAATTACAGAGATCTGATTATAAGTTAGTAAAGGCTCCAAAAAAGGGAATTGGAAAGAAATCTCTTATCTCTTATCTCCCTAGTTCTACCTTTCTTATCATTTTCAGAGAGCTAGCTGCTCATGCTATTTGGGATCCTCATTTTGGTCACGTTTCCACGTGGTAGAACCTCCTCAGGGAATATAAGGGGCAGGGCACTCTTCATTCTTCATTCGAAACTTTTGAATGTCGGGTCGGAGGTTTCTGCCTTGTTATCAAAAAGGAAGTTGGGTAAAGTAAAAGGCTCGGGATGGATTTAGGAGTCTTTGTGCGAGCCGTATGCCTCAAGCATTTACTTTTCTAGTTAGAGACCAACGTCTTGTGTGGGGTATGTCTGTTCTGAGGCGTATTCCACAAGACGAAAAAATCTTCCTTGTTAGTTACTCATTTCTTCGGTCGAGCGTTCTCCGGACGTCGAGAAATCTATCACTCAATCACTGGCGTGCGGGCCTCCTGCTGGGGGCCCGCTATGCCAAGCCAAAAGCGAGATACCTATCACATGGATAGGATTATAAATCCAATATTATTTCTAAGCAATACCAATAACAGGCGGGCGGCGTGCTTATCTTGTGTGACAACACTTACCGAGAATCTTATGTCAAAATAACTCAGGATGTCCCGCAACGAGCGCAACCCTCGTGTTTAGTTGCCAATTATTTCGACTAATGTAATCGTGATGATTAATAATTCGAATTT